>LJIJ01000788.1:0-74562 GCA_001718145.1 Orchesella cincta | reverse complement strand
ATCGTCATGAATGTTGCTGAAACTGCTCCAAAAATGCAATCCAATCCTTAGGGTCGCCTCCAAACTTCTTCATCTCAATAGTTGGAAGTCTGTAGGTTGTGTGCGTTTTGTGCTGATCACGTGTGCTTGTAGATCTTCTCTCGTACTTGTAGATTCAGTGTTGTGAGTGCTTCTGTTGCTCCACCATCATTGTCATGGATCAGATATGGTCTTACTATGCGTTCCACTCGATCAAATTCGTCTCGATAACGAGTTACCGCCCTCTAATTCTTCATCAAATTCATCTTCGTTGTGGCATTATTCTCTTGCATCAACTGGTTAATTCGCTCATCAAGCTCCTGTACCTTTCCATATGTCTCTGCGCCCTCCGGAAAAGAAGTGTGATCCTCTCGCGGTCTCGTTATCATCATCATCTTCGATTTGATCTAGTACCTCGTGTATTGTCCGTTGCAAAGCTGCTCTCACTGGTCCTCGCTGTACTCTTAAAGACATCTTGATTTCTTCAAATGTTCACACGACTGCGCCACTTGTTAAAAAACTAAGAATTTTCAGGTTCTATACGATAAAAGTACAGCACGAAACTTTTTATAACAACTTTTAACAACTTTTATTAACAATTCAATACACTCAGATACATTTACATTGACTTTTGCATACTACATCCGACCAAAATGATACACGCGTTCCTTCATGTAAAAACACGACAAACTGATGACTAAAAGCACTTTTTCAGCTGATTTGACCTCAACGACCTTTTCTTGCTTCGAACGCAGACTTCTCGATAGCAAAACTAAACAATTATATCGCAATAGCAACGATAAGCCTACAACAACATGTTTCTCAAATCACCCCTATCGGGTCTCTAACAACCATTAGATATCTATTACTAATTGACGATTTACTCAAAAACTGAAGCCAAACTGTTCTAATAACTTCAGATATATAACTAGAGACTCTAACAATCATAATGAGACCACCCATATACAATGCCTTTAAAATCTAGGGGTTCAAATATTCAAATTACTTTCATACACCCTAATCTTACTAATACACTTTCAACAATATTAACATTTGTACACATGGAGGCAGTGGGACTGTTACTGTGTACTATCTAAACATATTAGTTTGGGGTATGAGACTGGACGGAAATGTGAGCGTTTGTTGCATTTTGTAAAGCGTATCTCATACAGAAAATATTCCAGCAAACTGGAAAAAATAGAATGAATATTGTATGGTATTATTATGAAACAAGGTACGCTTTTACCAACCGCTTTCTCAGTCCGTCCAACGTGTGCGTTTCATTCATCTTCACTGCCCAATCTCCGGGCCGTGGCTTTACTCCTTTGCTGAAGTTCCTTTGGACGACAGAGTGATGGGAATTTTCCCTGTTTACAGCGGTGAAAAATGGCTCCCAAGAGATTTATTCGGATCCCAGCACGATGCACCAAGCTAAATATTATCTCATTCGAAACGTTTTTTTTTACATCTGTATACATTCAATATTATGCATCATCTGTTGTGGGGGCTTATTAGAATATCTTGCAGAGGGTAGGTGTGTAACACCGCCCAGGTCTGCAGTTCTCATTCCCGGAAAAGTAGCAAGAGAAAGAATGATGTAATTGGCTATTTCGTTTTCTTAAATGTCTGGTTTGCAGCGAGGAAAGGTTTGCAGTAGGAACAGCATCTACCTCTGAAACAAATTATACTTGCAACGTGCAACAAAAACTGACCACGAAATTATTATTGAGCATCAAAATTTGCTAAACAAATTAAAACATCTGAAGCTGCCGATGAAATCATGAAACCGATTATAGCGAGAACTCTATGGAATACTATCATCTCAATAGTGACGCTTTGTATAGTATTTTCTGAAACGGATACATTTAACCGTCAAAACCACTTCGACACTTGAGATGGCCGTATGTATATGTCTGGAAGTTGCATCAGTAATGGCGGCACAGATGCACTTGACTACAGTTCCGCCAAGTCCGTCATCAAGTTGCAAGAAAGATGTTGTTGAATGATGAAACGACTTGGAAGACGTAATTAAATACTGGGAAATATCACACGAAGCGCCGAAACGAAGTGGGAAACTAATAATTTTGAAGCAGTCAAAGCACGTAGTTTAACTTTATTAAGACAGCTATTGCATCCGTCGACTTTCCTTTTTCTTCCAATTAGTCGGATCCGTATCCCAACCCTTTTTAAAGTGAGCAACAGTATGCAAGCAGTCTTGATAATAAAGAAGTGGCAAATTCATCCATAAGTGAAGCAATATCACTGTTATTGCCAGCACACAAACTATCATATAACAACACCAAACTAACTTGGGCTCGGGTGTAATGTTATTTTATGACTCGACTGATAGTAATGAGAAGTAAAGTTTCTTGGAATTCCATGAAATGTACCGTTGGTCTCATTTATTGTAACACAACCCAGTTTATTCATGATTATAATGCAACATTTTGGGCAAGATCGGCATTTTCTGTCTACAAGAAGTTGAAAGATGGGTGCCATTTCATTACCACAACCGGAGAGGGGACAGGGAAAGTTTTACGGAGTTTGTGTGGGTTGAGATAGCGGTGTAAAATGCCTCACGCCTCCCACCTCCTTGTCGTTACAGTTAATGACGAGAACGATTGAATTTAAATACAAATTGTTGTATTATTTGCACGTGCTTTGCCTTCTTATGTAATAGAGCACGGAATTAAATAAAAGATTTTATTTGTTCAACTCATTTCGTCTTAATAAAACGAAGTTTTATAGCTTCATGTTTATTGTCCGGTTTAATAGCGTGCGTGTTGTTTGAGCTTGAAGTGAATTTAGATTTGGAGCAAATGCCTACAGCATTTAACGGCTAATTGTGGCAATTCAATATTCGCTCTAGACATTTTCAATATATTTCAACTTACAAAAATGGTGGAGGTGAAAAATTGATTACCAATAAAATGCTGATTGCCAACTGCTGAAATTTTTGCTTGTACGTTTTCACATCCTAGAAAAAAAGTAGGTGAGCAGAATGGGTTAGTGCCAAAACCATATACACCTCTTCTGAGCTAGAATTTTTGAAATGAAACGTGACAGTATCAAGTTTATGCAGTTTTGTGTACTAACTCGTGCATATATAATTCAGAGTGACACGTTCATAACATACGTCTGCCAAAGCAAATAATTGCAGGCTGATTTTAGGCAATTGATAAGGCACGAATGTTTGTTTTGATTTGTTTGGTTATACAATGAGTTCTTAAAAATATGACAATGAGGTTTTTGGACCTTTTATCTTATAGATATCGAAGATACGTTTTGTATGATTGAACTCTGACTGATTGTGTTAGTTTGCCCCAGTTTCAGCACATGGAATGTGATTGCTTAGCCTTGAACTGATTTAGTGAATACAAACAACTCCGAAAGGATCCGGAGGTAAGCTTAGGAAGTTTAGTAGAGAAATTGACGTGTAAAAAATTGCAGCAGGCTAGAACAATACTAAAAACTTCTAAATTTTAAAATCCTCATTTGGCATTATTGTCGAATATACCAAAATCATGTATTTAAATAATTACTGCCGTGTTTTGTGTTCATTCCTTCTATTTGCAATAATCAAATTAGGAGATAGCCGTATCACACCTGAAGTAATTTGGTTTGAAAATGGAAACGGAATTAGATTTCCAGCAATTATAGATGAAAATGTTGACTTAAATCAACTAAATCCTTTATTTTGGGGAAGCACCTTAGATCGAGAGCAGCATATTCATTTCCTTCTTTACACCAGGTTTGTGATTTTGTAAGGAACGCATTGGCAATCTCTCCGTAATTAATTAAATTTTACTCCGCAACTTTCAGGGGAGATACGTCTCCATACGAATTAACGGTTGGAAATGTTGACAGCTTAGAAAGCTCAAAATTTGACAAGGCGTTACCCACAAAGATAGTGATTCACGGGTTTACAAACAGTGACAAAGTTGGTCTAGCACCCGTAGCACGATCAGGTATAATTTCTGGGCAACAAAGCTGATTAAGTAATTAAGGTATCAGCATCACATTTAATGATGGATGTACATAGTGTACACATTTCTTATATTTTGTTTGAATAGCATACATTAATAGTAAGAACTCAGCGTTACCACCAGTGAATTTGATTGTGGTCGACTGGGGAAAGTTGGCACAGGCTCCTTGATACAATGAGGCAGCTAGAAACACGTTTCTTGTTGGGGTGAAAGTAGCAAGATTTATTGAGTTTTTGGTGGCACAAGGAAACTCTCTGAATAAGATCCATTGCATCGGGCATTCCTTGGGTGCTCATATTGCCGGTTTTGCTGGTTCCAATATGACTAATATGACCCTGCCTAGGATCACAGGTATCAGTTGAACAGCTTATATCAATAATGTTTGAGTATGAAATGAAGCAACATATATCAACTGACGTGTCAAATGTATACCGTATGCAAATCTATATTGTCAACACAGCTCTCGACCCTGCATTACCACTTTTTGAAGACGCAACTGATGAAAATCGTATTGATCCATCGGATGCTGCCTATGTTGGTAAGTAAGACTAATCCCTTTAGGTTTTCCCTCTAATGCGGCATCACAACAAAACTGCCGCATAAGTCGTTTCTTCTTTTATGCGGCATCACCACAAAACAGCCGTTCCCAAATTGCAGGTACGTCCGACCTGCCAACTGCCGCATAAATCAGTTATGCGACCGCATTACAAAATTACATGGACAGCCAAACCTAACAAAAATCTCAACTCAAAATCACTGCCGCATAAAAAGAAGTTATATTTGACCGCATTGGATGATTTTGAGTTGAGGTTTTTATAGGTTTTTAAAAGGTCCATGTAACTTTGTAATGCGGTCGCATAACTGATTTATGCAGCAGTTGAAAGGTCGGACGTACCTGCAATTTGGGAACGGCTGTTTTGTGATGATGCCGCATAAAAGAAGAAACGACTTATGCGGCAGTTTTGTTGTGATGCCGCATAACTCAAAGGGAAAACCTAAAGGGATTAGTCTTACCCCTATGTTGATGTGATTCACACCGCTGGAGGTGGTTCTTCTACTAATCGCAACGGAAGAGCCGCTTTGGCATTCTTCGAGCCGCGTGGGCATGCAGACTTTTATGTGAATAATGGTAAAACCCAACCTGGATGCGGACTGGATATATTTGGTATGTGCCGATGTATATTCAATGCCAACACGTCTTTCTTTGTATCGAAATTGCTGGTTCATTGTCATATCAAGTCAAGAACGGTAGTAAGATGTGCTTAGTCAGCATTTTAAAAATGAATCATGATTTTTCAGCTGAAATACATTTCTCCGGTTTTTCTAGGAGCGTGTGCCCATTTACGAGCGTATGAGTATTACTTTGAATCTGTAGCTAATCCAGTGGGGTTTTTGTCATGTGAATGCAATAGCTGGAAGGAGTACGATGCTGGAACATGTGAATGCTCTAACGTTGCTTTCATGGGGGAGCACTGTTCTAACAGGTACATCCTATATATAATGCAAGTTATAAGCTATTTCCATTCAAAATACGTCAACTGATAATTTTGCAATCTGATTTGATTGTAGCTCCAGAGGAATGTTCTATCTTAAAACCAGATCTAGAGCACCTTATGCAATTTATACCCCAGCGAAAATAAAACAAGCATTTCATATTTAAGTTTATATTGGATAGTAAGATAATACTTTATTTGTTCTTGATATGAAGTGTTTCGATAGTGTTTATTATTCCGTCCGTCATGTTATGTACAAAGAAATTACAAAAATTAAAGATTACACAAACATTTACACACCACGTTAAAGCTAACTTATTTTGCTGCATCTAAACACATACGCATTCTCCCATAGCATTGAGTGACATTCCTGCTGCTTGTTTCAGTCTTCCAAGTCTGTTGGCTTAAATATATAAACTATTGAAACTCCAACTTTTACTAGTTTTGTACATGACCGTTTGTTAGTTTACACTGCATTGTCGCATAAATTTCATTTTAATTGATGACGCACGGATGTCACACACGTTAGTAATAGTAGGTATACATATAAATTCATAAGCATGCTATAAAGTTTCTCTCAAGTTTCTAGATAGATAAACTACACAATATAATGCTCAACCAAGGAAGACGATCCCGATGGCCCTGTAATAGCAGCGACAGTGGCAGTAGTAGCGGTGGCTCTACTACTCCCTCCACCCTTATTTAAATACGGCGTACACTGAAGAATTTTTCGAGTTAAGAATGAATGGATTTCCCAAAAGGTTGGCCTATCCTCATCATTTCTTCTCCATGTATCACACATGAGCTGATAAACATCTCTGGGACAGTTATTGGGCTTGCTGAGAGGCTCAAACAGATCCGATTCCTCTAAAACAGATAGACGGCGTAGGTTATGTATCACTTCTTGGTTACTCATCGTCGGATATGGTGAGTGCCGTGAGTAGGAGAAAATTTCGAAAAGTGTGATTCCAAAACTAAACACGTCCGTTTTGGTAGAATATTTTCCCTGTAAAAATGATCATCATAACATCAAGTTACTTATAAATATGCACTTTAGTTTCTCCAAACCTCAAAATTCCTTTCAGTTTGAACAAAAAGTATACTTGTTCTACTCTTACCACGAAAAGAGACTCCCAAGCCATCCATCGAATAGGAAGTGGCATCTTTCCATCAAGTCGATAGTAGTCACAAGAATAAAGATCAGTATCTGTGGCAAAATGGGAAATCTTGACAACAAGACCCTTTCCAACCACACAGTTTCTGAAATATTGCAATGTTTCTCTTAATCAAAGGAGTCATTTACGCATGTTACAGTGTCAATACTCAAGAGCGAGTCAGAAAATCTGTGAACAAGTTTTTGACTATATCCATTTATATTTACCTTGTCGCTAGATCTCGATGCACAATATTTCTTGCCTCAAGAAACTTCATCCCACTCGCAATCTGGCTACTAATGTGTAGAAGGTTGCTCAAACTATGAGGAAAAGGAAAATGAGCTCTTTTAGTCAATCGTTCACATTATGCATTAGCATCTTAGCATCATCAGTTTCAACTTTTTTAAAGCCCTCGTCTGCATTGAATGAATGGATCAAAGAATCATTTTCATGAACATGAAACCAACCTTAGTTTCTTGTTGGAGGTAGGTAACAATGTGTCGTTTTGTCTCAAGAACTGACAAAGATCACCAAGTTCAAGGAATTCCAAAACGACACTGTGAGGCTCGTTTTCACAGCATACTCCCAACACATGGGTGACATTTGGGTCCGTCAAGGATGAGAGGAGTCGAACTTCTTCCAAAAAGTCCATCCTTTTTAAGAGGAAAGATCAAACAATCAATACAAATGGGCATTAATAACGTCCAGCTTTGTTTGTAACTTTACGAGCTGTGTAAGTAAGCATCAAATTTCTTGATGCTCTATACTTTTGGAGCAAGGAAATCATTATTATATAAAATGTGTATAGTATTATAATATTGCTTAACGTATTTACTTGTCCTTTTCTGTGGCATTCTTTAAGAGCTGCTTCACCGCAACCAAGTTCTTTGTTGCTTTGCTCGAATTCTCAAGTTCCCCTATGTACACCTATTAGAAGGGAATGACGAAGTGGTTAATAAACGCATCCCATTTTTCATTCTGTTTGCCCGCTCGATAAGCAGAGCGAGTGTGTAGGCTAAACTCATGGCTCACTTTAAAAGACACATCTCTCTCTTTAAAAGGATTAAATTAGCTAAATAATGAGCTTACAGTTCCAAAAGCACCATTCCCCAGTTTTCTTAACATCCGGAGCCGATGCTTGGGAATTTCAGGAACGCCCAACTCACGAAATCTCTGTTTCACGTTTCGACTGCAAGTCCGATTCATTGTGGCTGGTGAGTTGGGAATGGATTTCAACGGGCTTAATTGATTAGGTAATAGTTTTCCAAGCTCATTTGGGACCGCATATTCGTACTCGTTTGCTGAATCTGTCAGTAATTTAATTTAATTAGGCTAGGACTATTTGTGTACTTATTATAAGTACTTATGCTTAAGTTGTTGCTGTTGAGGAATGGGGTATTGTGAAAAGCAGTCTATTGAAGTGTTGATGGTACTTATGAGTGAATAGAGTATGTACAAACAAGCGTATACCTTGTGTGGATGCTGGAGTGGGATTAGAAACCAGAGTGCAGCTGTAGTACTGGGTTAAGCTTCCTTTCCCGGAGACATTTACTCCAGAGTCAGAGCTATTTTCAATGACGGCGCTCATGGCATTACCGCTTCCTGGAAAATCAGGATATTGTGGCTCGGTGAATGGTTCCTGGTACTCCACATTTGTGGCAATTTTAGCTTTGCGAATGTCTTCAGGTGTGGCGTATCCAAATTCCAAATGATGCTCTCCATAGTGTAATGGCATTCCATTACGCGAACCTGGGATCTCTCCCCGAGATTTCATTTTTTGCCGAAACACCATCGCCGTCAGTATAAGTAGTAGGACAAGAATTATTGCAACGAATGAGCTTATTACCGTCGTAATAACAATTGTTACTGGGCTCCATTCCTCATGCAAAGTTGGCGTCTGGCCAATCATGTGATCTAAAAAGCATCATAAATCAATACACGCTATATAATGAAAATGTTGATATTTTATCCACTTCCATTGCGTATTGATACTGATAGCGCTTGAAACTCATAGTATGCGCTTAAATGTATTGATTATGTAGGTATGTATTTACAATGTATTTTTTGTTGTAAAGTAAAAATTCACATTATCTCATGAAAAACAGGGCATACTTATCATTTCCTGTGGAATTCGGTTTCCTCCAGAACTGCTTTCGGAAGCATCACTTTGAGACTGTGCCACATCTTCGGCTGGAGTAATGGTTGCTACCGTTGGATGTGTCTGAGCAACTTCCTCTGTGAAATTACCCATTGCCGGCTCTTTGCAAAGAGATAAATATATTGTAAAGCGATTTGACGGTCAATGAACTTAAAATTAGAAAAGCATGCGGGCTTAAATTGCTCTGAAATTTCATATATAATCATTCTCTTACGGGAGTCAAAAGTGACTTCGCTGATAAGCATCCATTTAGTTGCCCAAAATAGCTGGATTTTCACATACTGCCCAATTCGCTGGGGGATTTTGATGGATATATACTGCGGGTCTTCAAAAATACAGTCTTCTTTATGTTTGTACATGATAGGGTCTCCGTGATAATACTTGCCGCCAACGCTGAAAAAGACTCTTGCTTCAGAGAAAACCTTTAATTTATCAAAAAAAATTAAAAGAAAAGGGTTTAAAACTTCAAATACTTAATATTATAATGGCTAGGTTAATCCTCAGTTTTAATGGCTGCGTAAGCAAAGCTCAAAATAATGTATTTAAATGTAAACAAGCACAAATGAGCTTGCTCCGTCCATATTAGAAGTAGAAGTAAGTGGTGAATTGGCCTGTGGTAAGATAAGCGTAATAAAATCAATGAAAACAACAAAATTTATCTAAAGTAGCCCATAAAAATATTCAGCCAGTGACATTTATGAGGATTTTATTGCATTGCACAGCCAACTCTGTAAATATTTATTCAGAGCTTAGGTAAGATACATTTGTATAATATCTTATATGAAAGCCAGTTTCGCTTCGTTCATACAACTTTGCCAGGCAGAAAGAAAAAGACAAGCCAACAAATGAGATTTGTACTCCGTGAATCTTGTGAGATTCCGAATACTTAACCCCATCTTCCATAAAAAGGAAAGCTGTGACACCAGCATTCTCCCTGATTCTTCATCTCTTATTAGATTTCTCATTAGGGTTCCCATTTTTTGTTTACTTTCTCGTCTTGTCCGTTTTCTTAAGGGTTGGAGCTGGGATCTCATCACGTGTAACTAACTATCTGACATCCAGTTATTAAACATGGTGCAGGAAATTCCAAGTGTTGTATGAAGAAAACGAATGTTATTATTTGTTTAGCTAGATATACACTTTGTTTCACTCACAATTTATTTTTGCGTCTTCGACCAAGCAAACTGCCTTGCAAGAAAAGCTATACTACTTTAACTCTTGAAAAGAATATGGTGGTAAATTTGTGCCTCCTTTAACATACATTTCTTCCTCCCCCACTTCAGTTTTATTCAACCCCGTGAATTTTTAATCTGCACATTCTCTCGCCTTCCTCTTACGTTTCGCTTCAATAAATAATATGAGATTTGAGTATTTACTGTTTGCCTTTATTTTAATACCCTGTCGAAGTGTTTTTGTCATGAATTTTTAGGTAGTACAGTAACAACACAGCAAACAACTTTGCATTGTATGCATATTTCTTTTTAGTGAGTGCATGCATTTTTACATGCATGAATTTTTCATTGCTCCGTAACACTGTCTATCTATTGACAAAATCTCGTTGAACAAAGGGTTGTCGGAGTCATTTGCTTGCTGGATCTGCTCAGCTCACAATTCAAAATTAAATAGTTGCTAGAATAATGAGGGAAGTCACAAAACATTACGAATTTTAGGATGACACAAAAGAAGGAAACGAGGTGGACTCCAGCAGGCAATGTGTGCGCTTTAGATGAAGATCATCACATAAGACATCACTTCAGGTTTTGTTGATGCCATAATTTTCCTCTTTGCTTAACCTTTGTTCATACGCATCTTCAAGTTGGTTTCATCCTACACGCATCTCTAGTTTTACGACTGTCGTAAAAGCTTCTCCCGTCATTAAAATTCCCTCAGTTTGATGGGGAAAATGCATAAAAAATACAAAAGTCAAACAAATGGCAAAGAAAAGTAGCCAGAGTGAGAGAGAGAAGAAACAGTGAGAAAAAAGAGGATGCTTCCTTTCTTTGAATACGGCCATGTTACTTCTAATTGTTTGTGTTGTTTATGACAGTTTCAAGCATATCATTATCTTTCAAACAAGAGTGTGTTACTAACAAGCGTGTATGTACGACATGTAATTTTCGTATTATTATCATAATATGAATAATAATAATAATATTACTAAAGACACAAACTACAATCTGCAGTCATATGGAACATGTGTCATTCCTTTGTAAAAGCTTTAGTAGAGAGATATATTTAAAGGAAACATTTTCTAAACATATTTTTGCATGTTTCTTTGCTCTTTTCATTGTACTTTTACAGAAAAATGGCAGAAAGGGTAGTTTGCACTAATGAGCGATTCTCTTGCAGAAACTTTATGCCAATGTGCTTTTAAACTGGCCAAGGCATTTTATAATTTTCATTGACTAAGCATGTGCAGACAAAAAGTTTGTACAACTTCAAATTCTCAAGAATACCCCAACTTCATTCTTAGTGAAAGCAAAATTATACTTTATGGTGCAGCAGCTACAAGAAAAGCGAGTAGTAAATTTGAATGAGTTCCGCAACCCAAGTCTCACCTGAACCTCCTTGGAGAATTGATTGGATGTGTGAATACGAACGGAATTAAATTCACGGACAGATTCAAATTTGAAAATGATTTCAACAGGGCTGGTAGAGTTTTTTGTATCATTCTTCCAGCCAACCCACCCTTTACCTAAGAACATGAATGAAATGAATACTGTTAAGCACATTCGTACATTATTATGATGTGTAAATTCAATCAAAATACGGACAAACACTATTAATCTTCTTATCCTGTAGCATGCAGGGTATGTATAGTATGTGATAAGCAAAGGACATAAAACATCCGTGATGTAATAACGGACGTGATAAATAGCATTTCTCTAAGATTAGCCATGCAAACAGTGGAACTACATTTATAAGCGGAGCTGAGATTATTTTTTATTCTCAACACATCACCACAGATCAAACATATTGACATGACAGGGAGTGTTTTTTTCACCCCTACTTGTGTTGAATACACATGTAGCATGTTATTGTTTCTCATCGTATCAAATCAATTCACAATTCTTCATTTCATAAATGGCAATTTCGATATGCATGGACGTATGCTTCGTTCATTCGTTCTTGATATGGCATGCGTTATGCATTCTTAATATGTACATATTAAAGAAGCAGCTGCATCTCTCTTGTCTCGCAACGCAGCTATTTTTTAATATGTACGTGATTATGATATGATATGTTGGTGTATTTTTAGCCTTTTGTGGACAAGACAAAGATAAAGCATGATTCTTGATTCCGTAACAGTTATAAACAAAACATTAGCAAAGACATGGCTTTATCTTTTTCTGCTGCTGAATGCAACGCTCCCTTTAAACGTCCTGAATTTCATGAGAACGTTTAATAAATTAATTTACTGTCTGTCAACTAGTTTGGATCCTTGAGTTAGCATTACACCAAAAGGGTTCTATTTAAACATTTTTGTGACTCATGTTGCACAAATGAGAAATTGTGTGTGTTTGAAAGAGTAAAGAAATATAATTACGAGGCTGTGCTTTTTAAAACTTTCATCAGCTATAGTGAGAACATGCATAACATACATTAAAATTTGAAATGGGAAGCAACAGTTTATATGTACATTTGTACTTACCTCGCTCATGACCGTAGTAATCATCTTTAAAATTGGACGGCCCCTCACGTCCGTCAAAAAGTGTTCCCAACCCTTTGGTCAAGTAATTACCTTCCCATACCCCATCGTAAGTGTGATCATAAAAGTTCCAATTCTCGCCACGCTTAGAACCTTGTTGAACGGAATAGCTGAGGAGACCACCTAGAAGAATTTATGAGGCAGACAAGACATTGCGTTAATAAGCGTGATGTCAATCGAACACACACACATTCATATAATAATAATACTTTTGCTTATATGGCACAGTTTCGTTAACATTTTTTTCCGCATCCTCCTCCTCCTCTACTTGTACTCTCGTTTCGTTTGCTTCACTTGACATCAAAAGCAAGTCATTATATTGTTGTTATTATTATCATGAGCAAATAACAAGGAGGCTCAACTCGGACATGCTAGAAGAGATAGTAACTCCTACAGACAGAAAACTTTTCTCAATATCATTATGAATTAGTATTAGCAACCACGACACGTAAGTTCATTGCCACTGCTTTTACTTAACCAACATACACTTATATCCGATCATATCACACTCATTTCTCCTGCTGGCTCGCTTTTCTGCAGCTAGTTGTTGGTGAGATGCTTCACAGCTTCTTGTGACATGAATGTCCTCCCGGTGGCTAATTAAAATCACTCGGGCAGACACAAAGAACATAAAAAGAAAGGGAAAATGTCAAACTGCGTGTGCCTTCCTTTTGACAATGATAAGTGGTCTCTTCTACCTAAGTTAAAACCTGAGTAATATCGAATCACACAACTCGCGAGTCTAGACAATATATACGTTCATGTAAGAAACATCACAAACATGGCTCATCCTTCTGGATGAAAAGAATGAATGGCATAACACATGTGTGGGTGGTTTTGGTTTACACATGGATGAATTGGTGAAAAGAGAATCTAAAAACTCTTGTTGACTTCATGGTGTTATCTCTGTACCAAGACAATGGACTTTTTCTCCATAAAAATCGCAGTTTTTGCGGTCTCCTCAACCCCTTACAAAGAGGAAACTCACACGGTATCAATATATCAAGGTATTTCAAACAAGCGAAGCCAATTTCCTCCGTGAAGGAGAAATCGTGAGAGGAATAACCAGAAACAAAATGATCATTATATTTTTACCATGTCAAACATGCTTTGTCATGTAAGAAAAGTGTTGAAAATAATATCATCTTGCTTGCTTGCAACAACGCAGGATTCATCAACGGCGTTTCTTCCCTATGCGATCATTCTCCTGAAACTCTCATTATGTGGAAAAACTAGGAAGAAGGACATTTATGAAGGTAGTGCTGAAACTGCTAAGCATCCTTTACTAAAAACTTTTCAGTCATTTCTCTTTTACCTTCTCTATAAAATGTTGTCTGTAATAAGTCATATACAAACTACAGCACACAAAACTAAAAAGCTATAAAAGACAATGACAAAGCAGATCGTAATAATGTCCGTGACACATTATGGCTTTACTAATAAGTGTGCTTTATCACACTGGCTGGTGGTTTGGTGTGACGTGCTCTCCCTGTCTTTTGCTTTTAGCTTTTTCAGCTGCAGTTGTTTAAGTTGAACTGGTTCAAAGGCGTGAGTTGTGATCATTTCTTTCTCTTATGTGCTACGCTTCGCTTACTTTCCATACTGATATTGTCCTTATTTTTTGGGGAATGTTGCCAAACCTTAAGATTGCTTATGTTGCTGGATATACATGCAGTCATCATCATCATCATCATGAAGGGTAAAAATGCAGCTTCATCATTTTTGCACCAACACCACCATCCAAAAAAAAGTTGGGACTGGAATGTTATGTTGTGCTTTTTTTTTTCTCTACAAGTTTATGGAATGGCATGACAAACGACTCTCTCTTACTCACGATCAGTTACGTGCTACATGCAAAGAGGAACAACACATGTGCATTATTATTCGGATACTAATGCTCATAGCGCAATATTTCTCGGTGTCGCCACATTCCACGTTGTAACTGTGTAAAAACTTTTTGGAAAAGTTGTTTTTAAACTAATGATGCTTGATGATATAAAAGAAATGGCGGATCAGGAGCAACACGGAGTGAAAAGAGCAACAGCAGGATAAAAAATATTATGTGCGTTTGGACGGAAGATTAGAAAATGATGAGGAGGATATACAATGAGCATGCATATTTTCTAGCTTCTCGCCTCCGTTGATATTATTTATCATGACACATTTGCCAAATATACTGTCAGTTGATCCGTGTAGAATGTAATATGATAAATTTACGATCGATACCATCACATTAATCAATGGGAGGATACGGAGCAGTTAACAGATATTTAAGGAGGTTACCAAATGTGCCGCAATGGTATGAGAATTATGGCAAATTATAATGCCAAACTATACAACTAATATGCGTACCTCTAAGCTGACATCCATAAATTTCCACTCTCAAACAAACGGTGCGTCGATGATAGGAATACGGAAGAACCCGTATTTTCGAGCCAATAATTGGAGGATTCAGTTCCCTTTTGGCAGCCAAGTAGGTATTGATGTTGCCTTTGATAATCTGGAATTCATTAAGATATATGGCATTAAATATACAGTATGCACACTTTGGAATTCATTATCAGTTCTACTTCATAATATGAACCCATATTATGGGTTTTAGCTTCATTAAGCTGATAGCTTTTCTAAACGGATCGCTGCTCTATTTCCTGTAGAGCTCATGCTATAGACTGTGTTCACAAGCTTAATATTCCGTGGAGAAAATTAAGTAATTTACCTCATTTCCAGTGATATCCCGGTAACGCACCCATTTGCTCAATTCGGGTCTCCAGTATGAAACCACATACGCTTCCGCGAACTCTTGTCCATGGCCATTGCCAAATCGACCCTGTGTCTCAATGGCCGAAATTACGTGAACTGAATGAAGTTCAATCTGTGGAATTTAATATAAGGAAGCAGAATGGTGTTTAAAAGGCATTTAGCAAAAACGCTTCACATTAAATGCGTAAACTATTTTACTAAGAAAGGCAATACTTGGAAGCACTCTTTACCTGAACCCATTCTTCTGCATCTGAGGTTATTTGATGTTTGGGGCACCAGGCACCACCTAAGAAGGAAGGAGTAAATATGGTTTTTGTAGTATTTCCATAGACAATGTATATATGTATGCTGTGCAAAGTGTAAACTTTATCGAAAATTTGTGTTTTTACTCACCTTGCTTTTCAACCCTCACCCTGTAAAAAACCAAAAAAATAAATCAGTATAAATTACATTATAAAGTGGAAGAAATGAAAAATGTTATGTAGTGTAGTTGCTTAAAGTTATTTAAATATTTTAAAAATATTTTCCAGGAAAACTTTTTAATAGTTGTTGAAAGCATTTTCTTCAGGCATTAATAATTGTTAATTTATTTTTTTGACTGGAAACTCGTTTTATACCGAAGTATTTACAAGTTTTTCCTGGCTCCCCTACTGAGCTAGAACACCGGGACCACTGCGGAATATGTCAGTATATTTTACTTTAAAATAGAAGTTGGGTGCTTTGTGTTTTTAATTATATGGGTGTATCCCCTCACCTAAATTGTGGAGAAGGGTATTTTTTCATAACTCACAAAAATCACAGACGCCGGCAATACATATTCATGCGTATTACGCACAAGCGTTCAACGTTTAAAGAACGGATACGGATCAAGAGATTTTTGGTTTGAATGTGCTTATAGAGACTCTACAGAGCGACGACATATATTTACGAGGCCCATTTTATCCGAGCAAACATGAATAATCCATAGGGAACCAAACTCAAATATTTTGAAATGAGCAAACATATCAGTTCTGAAAGGAAATCTTCAATTTTCCCAACCAAGAAACAGAAACAATATTTAGGGAAAAACAAAATCAAAGCGTAATATAAAGAGGGGAACTTTCTTGCTCATCCAATGACCATAGAACAGCAAAGTTCTTGAAAAGATGTTCATTTTCTGGAATGGTATTTGTAGATTAAATTAGAATTCAATGTTTGGTATGGTTTGCCAGACTTTAATTCAACCTTTTAAAATAACAGTATACAATTTTTTAAAGAAGTTTCTCTGTGAGGATTTGTCTTAATGGGAATTTTCGCAAAAGGGTATATTACTCAGACAATTAAAACTAAATGCCAGGAAAAATGCATGACTGCAAATAAATACACCCTCCTTTCAATTTCAATGAGCTAACCCTCCTCAAAGAAACGAACAAATGCCATTGGCATAATATTCAGCCTACTGATCCATACACAGTTTTAAACTTTGAGCATTTTGTATTTTGTGTGCGGTGTGGTGGTGTCGGCTGTGTCTTTGCATATTTGAAATATGTAGCGGAACCCATAACAAATGGCTTTGGTCTCATCTTTCAAGTCGCTCATTATCCTCACCCGGCTGACGAGGAAATGTGTCGCAGTCACGTGTCTAATTAACCAAATTAATTAATGTTTGAAGTATACTCTCTGGTGGGGTGGTTCACTACTACTGGTAATGATAGATATACTTGTTGGGATATACACTTCTGTAAATTAAAAAGTATATCTCGCGGTTTGCCTAGTAATCTGCTCTAGATGATTTGAGTGAAGAGACGTACGTCTCTGGTAGAATATTGTACCTCAACTTAATAACAGGGACACCCTGGTGAATGTGTCATATTTTGTATGTAAGTCGAAACGGTAAGACTCTGGAATCTGACACAAGTTGCGTTTTAGTAATTACATACATTTGTATAAACATATGTCCCCCGACATCCCTTACAACGATGGAAGCCTTTCATAGAGTTTAAAGCTGATACACCATGTATCATGTGCTGTTGTTGATGTTATACTGTTTGCTAAAGAGCCTTAATGTGTTTTGTATTTAAATCCATTTGTCGATTTCGTCCATCTGGTTTCACTCATGTAGGTTTTTAAGAGTATTGGATTTCCATTTACACGGTTTCATCCGTAATGTTGGTGTAGCACATTACTCCACTTTTTCCACAGTTTCCTTCCTCCTCACAAGGAAACGACTTTTGATATCATGATGACGATGTGATGTAAAACTAATACATACATGCATAATATATATGTATTCTACCAACAGAAAATGGCAGTAGTATGGTATCCAGTGCGTATGGCACCAATGTATAAAAAATCTATGACACACTTTGCGTTTATCAGACACTCAGGCAACTGATCTTTGTAGCATGTTTTCTTCAGTGTTTGCTCGTGAATGTTAGTTGCGTTTCGTAAGTTATGATGATACGCCTAATCTATATTGTACTGCATTAGCTCATGATGCAAATGTACGCACAAAAAAGGCATAATGGCAAATGGCTACAGACATCAACGTGAGAACTATATCTTACCTTCCATTTTGAGGACCAACATTGCCCATCTCGAAAGAGCTTGATGCTGTCAAATCCACGTCTGGAATGTCTCCTGATTCCATTCCTAATGGACTTGTGCAAAGTGCTGTCAAAAATCAAAGAACGGGAGTTAAACATTTATGTCTTCGTATATAGCTCACACGGAATTTCCATTGAGGAGAAAATGCGAGCAGTGGGCTGCTGACACACTCCCAGTTTACTTAAAAGCATGCATGTATCAAGATGATGATGCGGTAATAGTTAAGCCTTTTAACCACACCAACATATATCAACTCGCTATCGGATATTAATGAGAACCACTTACAAGTGTCAAGTCCTGCAGCATTCTCCACCAAACAAAATATGAGGCAGACTGGAACAACCAGAAGGAAATGTAATTTCGAGGTCAAACATCTCCGTTGCTGTATTCTCTTGTTTCCTGTCCGGATTAGTTTACATGATGGATCGCCAGTTCGTTCCTCCTTGGAACGAGCCATTTTAAATCAACTCTGCGAACGTAGCAGCACTAGTATGTACTTTTATGTATTCTCCAGTGGATATGTTTCGGTTGCTGTTTAAATCATTTACAGTTTCACTGCTTCACCATCACCGGGAATGTTGTTTCTGGGATCAAGATACTTCCTTCTGCTTATTGAAATAGATTGGAGTAACGTCTTGAATGGAGAAACAGTAGCAGTCATAAGTCTGTAAAGAAAGAGAGAAGAAAAGAAAACCTTATAAATCTTTTCGGCTTTGTTACGCATAATACAATTGATCTATCACAACGTTTTCTTGTCTTGTCATGTCTTGACTTTTTTTTTTGCATTTATGCATCTGGACATGTTCATGTGTGAATGCACATAATGATGCACGTATTATAACCAAAGAGCATCGTGTACTCTTACATTTATATGGACATATCGTCGTGACCAGGAGAGTGAGAAACGGAGTTCCACAACATGATAATAGAAAAGCTTTTCACATTGAATTAGAATTAAAAGTACACGAGCAAAGAGTGAAGATGCGCATTTGGGCTGCTAACATCGGCACGGCATTGACACAACAATGATTAATTAAACCAAACTTGTTCTCACTTTAAGCGTGTTTTTATCGGCTTCATTAAAATGAGCAGGCAAACAACCACCAAAGCTGATGATGGTTTTTGTAATGGTTCCGAGTCCTGACGTACTTCATTTCACTACTCTTCACGGCTTCCTCTTCTACTTCCACTTAGATAATGGCACTAGACAGTTTACTCATGTTACAATGAGATCCTTGAAAAATAACCACTTGAAATGTGTAAGCTAATAATTTAGCTTTCTAAATAACAGTGTTGTAGCAAGGTTGTCAGACAATAGCAGGATAAAAAATATCACAAAGAAAATTGATCAAAGTGACAGGATAAGCTTCATTAGAGGACTATTCACTATTTGTTTTTAAAACATGGGCAACGTGAACACATCTTGAGTATTTTTCCTTGAAAGATTTCTCAGGTACACCTCCGGGTTTTGAAAATATCCTTTTTAGAAATTTCCCATCGTTCCATCGATCAATAAATGCGATGATTCTATAATAGACACTTGGTTATTTAATCCGACCAAAGTCAATTTTTCTTAAAATAGTTGGTTTACTGTGTTCACAGATTTCGCTTTCCTTCTCTATACCTGATTTCCGACAATTT
This sequence comes from Orchesella cincta, assembly GCA_001718145.1. Lineage (NCBI taxonomy): Eukaryota > Metazoa > Arthropoda > Collembola > Entomobryomorpha > Orchesellidae > Orchesella > Orchesella cincta. Next base: position 55,057 of record LJIJ01000788.1, on the reverse strand, counting down.
GAGAGAATCATTTGAATACATGTATTGAAACGCATTATTTCACATAATATAATGAAATGTTGGTGGATTGGGCTTCATCTTGTCATTTGAGAGGTTTCTGAGCCTGGAGAGTTTGCTCACTCTTTCAAATGAAATTTCTTTGCCTTTTTATCAGAATATTTAGCCCTGGGTTATTTAATGCGATGAGTTTCGGAACTCAGGAGGGAAACTGAATAGGGTAAGAAATATGCATACATCAAAATCCACGTTCGCAAGCATTGGCAGGAAAGTGAGAAGTGGCTCAAGTTGGTCCCTTTTTCTTCATGTTTGCTTGAGGAAAATTTGATGAGCATTTTGTTGGATATTTGATGGTATGCAAAGAAAGGGTCGGGATCGGTAAATTTATGCTTAAAGGCAAGTTCATGGATGGATATCACATAAAAGCGAGTATGTGTATAATTCTCCAAAATTGAACGCACTTCTTCAAGTGTACTAGACCCATTCATCTCACAATGCAAAGTACCAATTGTTGGGTGACGATGAGTTGGAATAAGGAATTCAACTACTGTCTTTCTATAATCTCTCCTCCGCTTTTTCTTCTGCAAGCATAGATGCGTGTATAAATAATAGTAATACGGTAAGAGGAAGCTCCAACAGCCTAGCAAGTGGATTTATCAATAAAACAAATCTTTGGGCGCATAAAATAATAATGATACTTGTTGGCGTATAAAAGAAGGTCCATTAATCTTCGTACAGTGTCAGTTTCCTTATTTTCTTCGATCAAAAACTTTGAAATTGGATATGTCTAAAGCTGGCTTGTTGACTGTACGAAGACTGGAGAGGGAGAGATTATTGAGGAGAAGAAGAAGGGCTGTGGGACTCTTTTACCGCTATGTTCTTCATTCCAAGCAGGAAACTATAAGTACTTACACTTGGATCAATTGTAATTTAGAAGGAGTGGAGCGTTGTCCCATTCTGGACTGTTTAAAGGTATGAAAAGTGGTGATGAGTAATAACCAAAGTTGATGTACTCACACAAACTACCCTGTTGCAATGACGGATAGAATGATTGTTGAAGAAGATTAAAGTTTATTGCATTTTGATACAAGTGCTTCGAATCGTAAACGAAATTAAAACAAACCTAGCTGAGGATCAACTCAACGTTTTTAAAGTTTTGTTAATGTCTGGTTCAAACAGTAAAAAGTTGTTTTTTTGCGTTAATGTAAACATCATTAATCATGACACTATAGGCCATGTGCTAAAGTTTCGTTTTGGTCAGATCAGTTTGCAAAATAATTCCAGGAACACTGACTCATCCACTGGTTTCACTCTTCCTATCTCTCCCTTCCTATTCATCAGTCAATGCGAAATAAAATGTCGCTATCCCATTTCACCCAAGCAAAAAACATTGGCAGCTGTTCCAATTTCATGGGATTGCAAATCTTTATATGGCACTGATGACGCGTACCCCCAAGCAGATGTTGATTTGTTTAAAAAGATTATATCTTTGCAATTGCAAAATCTCTTACTTCATTATATTTGGAGTCTAAACGACGGCAGAGATCGTAAAGTTGTTGGATAACTAGACCGGAGCACTACATTGCTGCTCCGTGCGATCGTTACCGTACGCAAGTACTAGACGAACATAACAACTCGTTATGAACTACTGATGCCGTGTTACCCCATAAAATAAACTGCAATAATTTTCACACGTTTCATTCACTTCCCCTGCTCTAAATGGGGTATTATTATTCTAGTGATATCATTTTTGTAGACGAGTGTATCATGGATGAATGTACGCTATTCCAGGCTGAACATAGGGAAAACCATAGTGTTTCCAAACCATATAAAATAAGACATCCCTAAATCACATGAAAAAATGCTCGTAAAAACTGCACTAGTGTGCCAACATTAGGCCTTTTGCGTTCCCCAGTTGTAAATGTGATAGCTATATAGTGCATACTCTCTGCGAACATTATATTGTCAAGAAATTGTCTGTTGTGAGTCAAGGGAAAGGGATGGGAAACGAGAACGAGACCCATTCGTGAAATCCTAATCCAGCTGCCACTGATTTACAGACTGGTTGTATTTGTGGCCCATTCCTTCCCTCCATTCAGGAATTTCTCTGGGTTCGAAACTACATAATTTTATTGTGAGTATATATTTCGACTACATGTTCATAACTCCTCTCTGTAAGTTACCCACACTCAACCCCTTTTCTGTTTATTCGTTCTTCCCCCACAAGGTTAAAATTGTCTCTTTTTCTGTTCAACAAAGTAATCCAATTTCTTTAGTACGACCGAATGCTCATTAATAATTCGCAAGGAATGTACCAAATAAAGCATGCCAAGAAGACAATCTTGCATCCATTTGTAAACAAAATACTTTTAAAAAGAACCGATTCACATCACAACAAAATATGGCGGAATGAATCAGCTTCCTGTCAATCATGTGGAATGGATGGACAGACTTTTCTCTAACCAGCTGAAATGCTGCTAATGTACTCAACTGTGCTTCCCCATCACTTTTATGGAATCGTTCAGCTCACTAAACCAATAAATCCAATCCGACTTAAAACATTTCCTCCATTGACAATAGTAAATCAACGGTTGGAGTTGGAGTACATGCTCTGCTGCGTACTTTATTCTTTTTTCTAATATATTGCATCTAGGGTTAAGAAAAAATGGAGGGTTGGTGGCACCACAAAAAGAGAAAATGAAACGGTAAAGGAAGGAAACAGAGGTAGAAAATTCCATTTTTGGAAATGAAAGAGGGGAAAGTATTCTTTGGGGAAAACAGTTTCATCAAGGAAGGATCAGTTGGGAAAAATAACCACATTAAGTTGCACCGACCTAACTTCATTTCACCCTTGCAACCTTATTTGTTTCCCTTTGAAACAACATCATCAATGATGTGTCCGAAAGTCGATAAACTCTGAGATGACTTGCATAACACTTGCTTTCGAATGCAAATATTCCCCCAAAGCTACATTTGTCATGGAATGCAACTCTGAAATGTTCCTTCCTGTCCAACAAAACACAAAAAATGCATTTGTTCAGGTTGTGTTATGCATGGGCGTTTGTGAGATCAAATTCTGAAAACTCATCAGGCTAATGGCATCACACACGTGTTTGAACCAGTTGCTAAGTTGAAAATTTTTGCCAGGTTTATGAAAAATGTGCTGAGGAATAGGTGTCAATGATGCGAGCTCGTTACTTGATATTTCTTTTAACTTTTCACCCCACTTGATGTCATTTTGACGATTATCATAGCCATTCCCAACTTCCTGATAGCTTTAAAGTGTGGAGGATATAGATTGTGAACATGTGTACAAAAGCTAAACAGGATGAGAAGTTATGATTATGACTATGACAAAAACACAAATGCCATCGCGCCTACAGCGTGTGCATATATCTTTAATGTAACAAAAAGAACTCATTTTTGAAAACCATTCTAAAAAATAGAGGTCCCAAGTGACTCAAAAGATGCTCTTCATTATCACTCTTTATGACAGCGTTTCATACTTTGTTGACAAGCAGTGCAAATGGAAACCGCCTTCAAATCGATGCTATCACCGCAGATAATGAGGTAGTTGAAGTAGTTTCTTTCAAAGGTCAGAAAATTATGAGACGTTTGGAACTTCTTTGGTGGTTTAATAACTCAGGAAATTGAACTCCTGAGCTTCTCAACTGATTTCAGTTTCTACTCATCTTTACGATCAATAGAATAACGTATTTTGCCTTAGAGAGAAGTTTGGAATGGTTTCAGAATTCTAAGAAACTCGTGAGAGAGAAATATACTATCGTGATGAGAGTTTACATGTTATCGTCTAGCATAAAAGAAGAAGGAGAATCCAAGGAAAGCAAAAACAATAGGAGGAATAGACAAGCAGTACATCAGAATCAGGCTCATTTCCAACCCAAATCAATTTGCAGCGCACACAAGAATCCAGATAATAATGGAATAGAAATGAGCTTCTCATGAAATTTGGTGATTTATGCCGATACCGATTTCAATACGGCACGCTTCAAAGTTTCCTGTCTCACTCACTCTGGCTAAAAAGAATTGGCCATGTAGCGACTATCCATGACCAATCATGCCCACACGAAAACAAGTTTCTATTCATGGAATACTGCCTTTTCAAACAAATTAAACAATGACCTGCGGATAGGTTCTGTACATTTTCCTATATAAGGAAGTTTCATCTTTAATATTTGAGATGCTTCGTTGACAATACAATGCAGGCAGATAGAAGTATCTTTTCGTCCCATTCAGAGACAGTCTAGATTCAAAATCATGCCACTAAAAGCCTCTCGTTTCCTCCATTTCTGCTCTGGGATTGTGCACGGGAAAAGGCTTAATGCATCATAGAAACATGTAGCAATAGCTTAGCCTCACAGAAACAACGGTAAAAGCATAACCAGAACTGATTCCGAACTTTAAAACCTTTCAACCCATACACACCGGATTTGGTTCTCGAAGAAATGCGTCTCGCTGGATGTGAGTGTGTGAGCAAGCAAGCAAAAGGGTCTTTTCTCCTTTCTCTTTATCGTTCCCGTTTTGTGTGACTCTGTGCTCTTTGACGGGATTGGAAGCATTATAAGTTTTTAAACATTTTCACAAGAGGAAGGAGAACGACTGAATGAAATGCACAAACTCACGTATATCTGTGTATAGTAAATGTACATATACGTGCACATCCTTCTCAAAGAGAAAGAGGAACAAAAATTAAGCCAGAGATCGAATGGAAGTGTGGCAGTGGTAAGGCATAAGTGAGCACAAAAACGCAGCACACGTGCATGAAAAGAGGTAAAAAGGAGCACGAACGATTGATCTCCTTTCATGTATAAATCTGCCTATTGTACTTTAATAGTTTTGTGCTATTACGTAATAGGCTTACTTCCTATTCCAACGACTCAACATTTGAATACAAAATCCAGATTTTCTTCCTTTATACACACAAAATGTAATAATGCACCTTCATAACAAGTAAGTACCCAAAGCGAATTCACGTTGAATTGAATCAAGTTATTGTAACGATTTCTAGGGAAAATGCGACTTCAAAAAGAAAACATGGAGCAAAATTCTATATATATTCTTTCGAAGGTAAAATTCTCTTTGAGAGGATTTCCCAAAATCGATTCTATTTACATTCAACGATCTTTTAGGTTGGGTTGCTGTATCGGCATTAAGCTCAACAAAGTTGGAATTTTTCTATTTTTAATTTTTTTCCTGCCTCTTAAGTACACGTGGAGCTTGATATGATATCATTATTGACGGCTGACTTCAATACTCCACCACACGTACCTTTCATTAAGCAGCTAACTAGCTTACATAACTTGCCACTTTTGTATTGAATCTCATTATGGTAGCGATCGAAGCATACAAATGTACAGAAAAATCGACTGACTAGCTTTTTCAAGCCTAAAGAATATATTTTTTGTGGTGAATTTGTTTTTTGACCATTCATGCTTTGCTGCTTTTCCATAGAGGCAAAAAAATGCTGTTGGTGCCTGCTGTTTTTGGTGATATAGTGCTTAGGGGATGTTGGATTTGACGTTGGTTATTAAGACATGAATTTCCTCTTTTCTAATTCATACACCACGCAGCATGCAGACAGCCTGATGTGGGAAATCATAAAGAAACAAATTTCTTTCAATAGATATGGATATACATTACACTCCATAATAATATTATTATATTGCACATCCTGCATTATGCATTGCACCTCTCATTATCATTTTAATATTTGCGTGTGGATGCACTAGCTGCCAAAATAGCTAAATATGATTAACATGTTCTCTGTCAAGTTGGATTTTGACTGATGATGATGGAAAAATATTGTTCCTTTTTTGTTCTTCTGTTGACTCTACGAGCTTTGATGAAGAAGGAGAAAATAATGGACTTTAACCCCCTACAAACATTCATTACTCGTTGAAAATTTATAAAAAAATACTAACCTAAACAATCCATTAACTACCAATGGTTTTTATAAATCATGTATATATACATGATGTGCAACACCAAGTCTTCATAAACTGTTGCTTGCTTGAACATAAATACGTTATTCTGCATTGTTTTGCAAAGGTAGAGTTTGGAGGGAGGACGTATATCTCTCCTCCAGTACTATTCAGTTTGGAATCAGTGATCAATGAACATCTCCAGATTTACCATGGACTAATTTGTATTCTTATGTGGATGCGTGGTGGCTTTGTTTGGCTCTCTCGTGATTTTGAAACAAACGGAGGATCATTATTATGAGGTAATCTTTCGCTATGAAACTTTATGTACATAGTTAAAAATATAAATGGTCCTCCACGATTTCAGTGTGAAAAGCCTCATTTATCAAACCAACAACATGAGTCTCACTTTTGTTTCTCCTCTCTACCACATCTACCAATCTTCTTTTCAGTAGTCTAGCTTTAGCGAGGGTTGCTGTGGCTGGCTTGGTTTTTGTGGAAGAATAGAGGAAAGGATTCATGATTTCTACTCAATATCTTTGGCTAATTACTACAGCATGGGATGAATGAAACTCAGTAAAATGGTAATGGAGGTAGTTTGCAAGTTTTTCAAATGCCAGTCAGAAACAAACAGTTGTGTAGTACACAAATATACAATAGATTACGTTATTCAATGGAAACTGCAAACTCGGCCTAAATTGGCTTGTTTGTGTTGAATTTCCTATACATCAGCTCTTGTTTTGAATAATGGTGAGAGGCACACAATAGAATCTCAAGGAGGCTCCAAGTCTGAATGGACGAGAAAAAGTATGTGTAATGGGCTCCCTTTTAATCAGAAAACTCTCTCCAGGGAGCTCATGGCAAAGCTGAAGCATTATAGTTTCGCTCAGCATTATGTTATAGCCACGTTTCCTTTACTGGAGGAAGAAACACTTTGCTGTCAATTTTTTAATTTACGATTTAATTCCAAGCGGGCAAATTCTGAGGCTCATGAAAATAAAGACTTGCTTGCCCAATAAGTTTCAATGCGTGGCTATAAAGGGATCAGGATTGGATCATTGGGCATATTTATAATGTATCAATTCGACATATAAATCATTCAATATTATAATAAAATATCATATGCATACATTTTCTAATGATACTGAAAATTGGCCATCCCTCATAATTTGTTCGCAAATTCCATGTTATATAATTTGTAAAAAATGTAATGATATTGGTAGGTTCGCTTATAAAAACCACAAGTTTCTCTTTCTAGGGGCTTACAACACCTCGCTTCGGAGTGAAAAAATACAATCCATTATTATACTCATTTGCGCAAAATCCCCATCTAGAGTGTAGATTAGATATTTCAAAAAGGACAGCTGAATGCGAGAATTTTATTACCAGAATAATGGTCGCTTCTCATAATTCATGCCCAGCCCGTTAGTTTGAATGGGGAGCAAGAAAATGCCGAAGAAAGGTAATTAAACTATTGTATAGATAGCATTACCCCACCCTTGAAATTGTTGAAAAGACGTGAAATAACATTTGAAGAGAGGTGCGAAGCAAGAAATGAAAAGCTTTCCTGGCCAAACTAGTAGACTATATGTGTATATCGCTTCCTTAACATCCCACCATGTGATAATATAACTGCTCAATTAAACTATGGATGTCATTCTGTTTGCTAAATGATAAATAGGATCACATGCCTTTATTTGGTATTTCAAGGTTTTTGTGTGGAAATTCAATAAAAGGGTCGTTTTCAATTATGACGGCTTATTTTTGAAAGACAAAACAAACTTCCTAACAACGTGTGCGCACAAGTTGTCAATTTGAAACCCTTGTTCCAAATGGCAGTCAGTCAGATGATATGAATCACTGCATTCTTTAGCTAAAAATGCAAGACGGGCAAACGGTGTTGAATTATAGACTTTCATCTGAAAAGCAATACATGAGGAACCGTTCTGCAAATATCTTTAACATAAGTGTGATGAAATTTTGATATTCCTAACTATATGCCGCCAAATGCGTTTCCAACAACCCTATCTTTTGAACGCTGTGAAAGCATGCAAAACATTCAACAACGAAGGGCATCATCCCTAACTAGGATTTATAAACATACACAACAAAGTTTTTATCCACACCATCCCATTTCGAGATTAACTTGCCAAACTTTTCACACCATTGTACTGTACGATACAAGCAGCAAGTCGTATAGTACTATCAATTATCAGAATATTTGACATACTCACTCTCAGTTGAATTCTACAATATATAAATACGACTCAATTATTATTTCTTCGCTTGCTACTTTGTCACACATATATATTTAGCATAACGGGCTTACTAATGTTATTCTATTACCTTAAATATTACAATGAATTTATGTAACTAATCATTGAACAAACTAACTCACACCTGATTCATTGATATTCAGCCAATTCCAAAACTATTTCCGCAAAATTCTAAACAATTTACGGACACATTTACTAACACTATGTATATAATGCTATCTATGTACTTATTCCATACAAAAGATTGACTTCCTCTGCATTATCAATCGTGCAGTTTAAATGTTTACATATATATTTAAGATAGACAGCAGTAGTCCATAGAATAAAATCCAAACAGTTGGGAATAGCAAATAGTTCTTTCGGTTGAAAGATCAAAGTGCATGCAAAGAACTAAATAAAGGCTTTCTCAATTAGAGTTTGCATTGGCTGACTCCTGTTTTGTCGGCGCCAAAATGTAACACCAGTTATTATCATATCCAATTTAAAAGAAAATACTATATTTTATCTTAAATATAGATCAGGACTTCGATAATTACTGAAGAACTTGTTAAAAGCAAAATCAAAGACATACAAGCATTCGATTTTTAATAAAACTAACTTGACCTGTGGTGTTAGTTTCAAGTAAGTCTTAATAGAATACGAAATAGGAAAAGTGCAACAATGAACAATAATAACATATTGTACAAGATTATACATTTTATTATAAAAAACAAACACCCGACCGCCGCCCCCCCCATACAGTGTAAGCGATAATGCATACACATTGTATGAGACTTGCCGGACAATCATAAATTTAATTGCATAAATCAACAAAATAATTACTTATCCACTCCATTTTCCGCGCCAGACCAAAAACAGAGTCACCAAATGCAAACTCTAATGAGAAAGGAAAGCCATTTATTTAGTTCTTGCATGCGACTTTTCTTTTCAACCGAAAGCCAACCTTTTTGGCTATTCATATTATCTAGTACAGAATACCTTTGGCTAGGGTCCCTTCAATTTTTATAAGCATAGGTTTAAACCTACAACTTCACATGTTTTTTCGTCAATGAATCTTTGATTCCGCAAAAAAAACACGCACATTCTAATCCAACCTATCTTTCTTTCATGAAAAGATAACTTATTCATAAGAATGCCAGCACTGAACGTGTAAATACTACAGTTACACATGAACGTGTGAAGGAAACGGAAGTATGAATTATCATGTATTTTATTTTTTGGCATGTATCTGGTTGAAATATTTAGAGGCTACAAGTTTGCATAATTACCAGAATAATATCCCAATCAGTGGCTGAAAACAGACCATTTATCAGTCAGCAGTGTCATTGTTCGAGAACTCAGTGAGTTAATTAGTAGCTCTTAACTCTCTACTCTTCTCCTCCATCTGTCTATCTCTAATCCCGCCTTTCACAAATAATCCATCCATTTTCCTCAGTCTTCTTAACAGACTGTAAAGTAAAAAAGTATGCGATATTTTGTAACCTTGTCTTGTTCTTGAAACACATTATCTGAGGTTTAAGAAACTCTTTAAGAGTCAAATGCGTGTCTACAAGAGATGAAAAAATGTATCTTCTTGACTAACAATAAGAATCCGAGTTTTTGCTAGGCCCGTTGTAACGTTCAGCGTTACTCTACCCGACAAACTTCTTTTGAGTGAGAGAATGAGATTCATCCTTGTAAATCTGTCCAACTCTATTTTTGAAACCATCTATTTCAGAAAGTTACATAATAAACACATTTTTTCTTCTCTTTCTCTTTAAACTTGTTCCGAAAGTTAGCTCAATTCACTTACTTCCTTACGCAAAGTGCATACTTTTGTAACTTCTTCGAGATTGCCCTACAACAAAGTTTAACAAAGTGGGAGCAAGTAGCGCTTAGGACAATGTGGCCCTTGTTCTTCTTTAAAAAATCAACCAACTTTTTTCACTTTCTTTTTAGCATTGTACACTGTGTAACCAGCCATGTGTGTTCTCGAGAAGTATATAATATAAAATGGAACGGTACAGGACACAGTGTTTTAAGTTCTCCTGGAGTCTCCCGTCGTTATAGATCGCGCTCCGGCAACAAAAATATGACGGCATGTAGCTCATCGTTGGTTTTGCTTGTGTTGGGAAGAGTTCTGGAGATCAAGAGCTGAGATAGTATTTTCGGAAACTTGACTAACAAAGTCAAGCTTAATGGCTTGTATACAATGTTACTTTTTTCGGAAGAGCCGAAGACGTAAACATTAAATCTTTCTTGAGCCGTTTGTGTTAGCGTCTGTGTAGAGCGCAGAAAATAGACAAGGGTTTAATCTATGAGAATTCTGTGAAGTTTGTTTTAACTTGGCACATGACATGATGTTCCCAACATTACATTCTCTACTAATCCAAACGACCTGGAAGTGGAAACATGAAACTGTACAAAAATATATAGAAAGAGATCTGGGTTGTCAAAAGCTATTGAATTTTATGCAAAACCAAAAAACTCTAGTTTGTAGCCCGCCCGCATACAGTCATATTATCTGCCCCCACATTCTTCGGAATATTTGGTGTATCAATGTTTATATATGAAATATTTTCTGTCATTTTAGTTTTGACCGTAGTATAAAAGGTGAATGGACCATCATGTTTACAGCTATTACTCTACTCTGATGAATACTTTTACTTGTTCGCGCAACATTAGCTCCAAATTTCAATTACCAACATTAAAAGTCACATCTGCTCCCAAAACTTATTCACCAAATGTCATCAGTTCACTTCATCTTCCAATTGATTGTTGAAAAGTGAAAATGAGCAAATCAATTTATATTAATACGGGCAACAGAGTACTGACAATAAAAGCTTTTATTCATGTTTTCAAACGAAACTCACTCTCATTTAATAACTTTTACAAAAGTCAACGAAATTCAATTTAGCTGCTGACAATATTTCACGAGCAGTATTCATTTCAGGCATGCGGGTGGTAAGGATTAGGCCAGTATGAAGTACATGTATCATGTCATTCATATCACCGTTCTTGCACGAGCGGCTTGTCAAATTGCCCGTCCCTATCGGTATACACATTCCACTTATTATCTTGTTGGCCTTGTGTGTGTGGATGAATTCCGGTCCTTTGCTCGAGTTTGCATGAACCCACTATATTTCATTTTATATGGCCTTACTTAGCGTAAATTTTACATATTAAATTCGTTCACAAAGAGAACGTTCATAGTATAGGATACATGTAGTATAAAACAATTATTTCCACAAAATTAAACCCTGACCATGACCGTACTTTCAATTCAGGAAATTCTCCAGTTTGCATGCATATGAGCAATACATAAGCCTTGTTGCTTCTTGTCCACTATATACAGCACAATACGGATCTCATATATTTAATCTGACTGACAAATGTTCATGCACAATGGCCCATTTTCAATAAATTCTTTTCTCATATGAAAAATTACTTTATGCATGTAAAACGGCCTGGGTTGGGTCCATGAACACCCCTGCACACCGTCAGTTCGTTTTTTCTTGATATTAGATTATCCACATAGTAAAATGTGAGTAATGCGTGTGTAAGATGAAGCTACTTCCACTACCACCGTCGTAATGTCCAATCGTTTCTGCGTTGTGCATTTTAAGATACGGCCTTGAAGAGGAATACAAAAACGCAACCCTTAAAACCAATTACAATTAGATCACTCACATTCATCATATTTGCATTCTAGCGTAGAAAAGTGACTACAAAAAAGTCTACCCATGTGTAAACATTTAACAGTCTTATTTCCAATTCTGACCGTCTGCCATTCCACCAACAACTATAGTGGGTAGCATAAGACTGGGGCAGTCGAGCGCATACACTGTGCCAATGCTGATGATGTGATATAGTAGAATAAATAGATTGTGTATTTACAAAGTTACGTTACGTGCTACAATTCAATAGGTTGCCCAAAAAATTCTCCTTTACTTTGTTGCGCTTTCATTTCCCCATTGATCCATTCATCCCTATTAGCAGAAAAAGGACGTTATTATTATTATTAAACACAGTTGCAGCCGGGAAGTTCTTCATTGTATGCACAGTCAACGAGTGGTGAGCAAACAGAAGTGAAAAATCTAGTATAGCTGTCAGCCAGGATATTGTACACAATGCCACTTTATGAGTCTGGAGAGAGAACTCACATGCACTCAGGGTAAACCGAGCCGCATTTACATTTGCATTCTAATTCAATATTGGATCATCCCCAAAATATCATGTGCACAATGCACACACATGCCATAATACAATAAACATATTATATCATAAGGGATTATTTGGAACATGGTTAGCGTACACAATTATTACAACATATCCCCATTTCAAAAAAAGGAATTCCAAATGGGCAGACTAGAAAACTGAATCGTTGAAGCCGCTGCATATTTCCCTGAATCTAACTCAAAAGCTCATTCTCTCTCTCCATCATTATATCATGCAGCACAACCCCAAAAAATATTGTTGAATTCATTGGTTTGCATACTAACGTTGGATCATCAAAAGAGTCGACCAAAGTAAAGCAAACCTTCCATCAAAGGATCAACATCAAAATCAACCTTTATACTGTTCCTCGAGCTGCGGGACTGACAAGGGATACCATTTCCAACAACTGCATTGTCTGTTGTTGGCTAGTGCAACTGCATTTTCAGAGTTTTGTATAAATAGACAAAGTTTTGATCCCATTACGTAAATATAGCGTGAGCCTGGAGCAAAGCATAAACTTTATTACGTTTAGAAGAAGTTTTGAGCTTCACAATACAATATTTTCTGATCCGTCTGTTTAGCTGCTAACAACATGAAAAATGGATTGTAATAATAATGCCACCCGCATCTGGTATTTGTTTACAGGACTTCTTTCCATGAGCCTTTTACCTTTTATATCAAATTAGGATCATGTCATGGATGATCTTGCCACGCTGGCCAGTAAAATAATCAAAATGGACAATGGGCTCTTCATCACTATGTATAGCGTTGAAATGGAACGTTTAGCTATCCAGAGGAGCTTTCAAAATGATTCCATTCACTTGGTTTGGTTGGTGCAATTTGGTTTATTATCACTCTCTACACAACACAATGTAGTGGATTTCTAATATTTAATTCAAAAACTTATTAAATTACTCGAATATATTATAAAAGGCATAACCATTTTTGGAGTGTGAGTTTTATGATGACTCGTTGTGGGTCCATATTATATTCACGTCCACATTACGCTCCCGTCAGAGATGATATGATGTTATACAACCTCAGCGTGAGACAAACAATTCTCTACTTTTACTCAGCTTCAATGTCATCCAGCACACAATATCAGAGTCCTCTTCAAATTTTTCATTACCAAGTCAGTCATAAGCCACAGGAAGAATAATATGCAGTTTTATGACAGCTTGCACAAGATTAAGAAATTACATAATCTGCATAAAGCTAGATAAACTTTTTGGTGTAAAAAATGACTGCATTTTTTTGTAAATAAAACATTTCTTCAACAATGCACCTCGGTGCTGTGCATGTCAAACCCTCTAATTTAAGACAAGGTTTAAACGAGGATTTAAATTGAAAGGGGAAGAAATGAATAACAGAGCATGGCTACATAAATGGTGCTTTTGGGACTTGGAAAGAGGATTTAGCTATAATTATGGTGACCATTAAAAAAAGTTTTTACTACCTAATGTTACCTTTAAAAGTCATGCTCACCCAGACCCAGATGTAGGCAATCGTTGAGAGAGAGAGAGAGAGGAAGCTTGAATGAAATGCGCAGATTATTACTATTATTTTTATTATTACAACATTTATGACAACTTTCCGTATTCCCTCTTATCATTGTACATATCATATTTGCTTGCTTATCCCTTTTACAAGATTATTTGAGAGAATTACTTGCACTTGGACTGATCATTACACGCATGTTTTCTATGGAGTGAAGTGAGCAATAATCATATCGTAATCACACTCCATATAATCTATACCGCTGACTTTTTTTTATATTTTACTCAATTCATTCATAGTCAGAAAGAAGAGGTTAGATTTTTTCAGGTAAATACTAAAGAGGCAAGCCCAAGAAATCATAAAACTTTTATTGGAGCTACCCCATTGCTCGACTTGTTAGCGTACTGTTATATTATTCTTATCAAAATAGCAGCGACTTCGCCTCCTGTTCGAGAAGCGTTCTTGTTCTTTTGGGCTGACAGCCTAAATCGCGTATATATATCGGCCCTGGATACACATGCACGCAATGCAAGTTATAATGACTGAACTTCCACTTTCTGATGTTTTGCTACCCTTCTTGTTAACTTTTTCCACTGTTATGCCCATTGCTGATCGCAGCCTCAGCCCAGTTTCAAGATTAGAGCGTAATTTAGTTGAAATTTGATTCTTTTGCTTGATAGCCTTTCTTGGCATGTTGTGGGCTCTTGAAATGAGTAGGGAAAAAATTAGTTCAACCTATAAATTAGTTGACGTTTTATTACTGATGAAAGCGAACACAAAATGAGTTCCTGCACACTACATGCCGTGCATCTCTATAATATGTCTAGTTGAGTCTGCTCTGCTCGTATATCTTTTTGCTGCATCTTTAACACAACAAGATGTTTATTACAGTGGGGACTGTAAATGCAATTGTAATCTTCTTTGTTTACAGTTTATAATAAACATTTATCAATTATCTATCAGATAATGTTTTGACTATACTCATCGTAATGTCTCGTTCAGTTTAGTTCGTACTTACTCTTTCAACATTTGCCTGCCCATTTGTGTATTCGAGGTAGAAACTCGTAGGTTTTTTATTTGGACTTTTGGTCGTCTTGTGTAAACAAAGGCAAGTTGAAGAAACTACGACCTGTTTAAAAACTTGATCTCAACTTTTCAATCTGCATTTGTGAAATGGCGAGAAATTGTAAAAATCAACAAATAGTTGATAAATGAGTAACTAAATCATGCTTTTGGAAAGATGACATGATCATTTAGAAAAGCTTTTTCTTTCTAGAATGGCACGTACATATTTTTACTGAAATGACATATAAAATGCTAATTTGCCATTTAGGCACAACGGTCATTTCATATATATGCGACTTTCAGTTGGCATTACCTTCCTAGTTTTGATAAAAGTGCAGTCTTCCCACCAGTTTTTACTTTTTGAAGATCAGAGATTCAGATTTTTGTTAAACGAAAAGAGAATGTAAAACGGTGAACGTCATGTGCTTACGTGGCAGCTAGAGTTAAAATTTGATTTATCCAGAAGTTTGACTTTGAAACATCTTACAGCGTCCTTCCTACTACCGAAGACAAATGTTCAATACACACGTAACCTGATTTGAATAAAATATTACGACTTTTATCGTAATATTACGTTTCGTGTTGATATACTCCCTTCCTCTGGCATCTCAAACTCTTTGTCTCCCGGCAGCATCCCTTTCATCACCTGGGATAAATGATTATTATGAAGTTATTCAGGTTGATTTGGGTGTTGGTTTACTTGCATTCAAAAACGTCAAGAGTACAAGCACAAAGTAGCTTCAATTTTTCTGAGGAGAGCAAGTGTAAAGGAAAAATGATGTAAAAAACTTGAAATTTTTGACAAGTAGAAAGAAGATTGAAGTTTCATGTAAGCGCCTACAAACTCATGTAGTACGTACTCCTCGTGAACGCAAAACACATGTTTTGTACAGACAACGGTATGCATGTAGAATGCATTCATGACAGTGGATCCTACAAGGCAAACCATGTTTCGCTTTCCTTAGGAAAACATCATAAACGAACAATTCTACAAGCCAGGTGGATGAGTGTGCCTTTTTCTGGGAATGGAGAATGAGATGAAGCTATTGTACCTTTGTAGAACTATCTAGTGCTGACTCATAAATATAGATTCCTATGCCATTATGATTGTTATTATTATTATGATCATCACCACTTCACTCTATATGATTCGGATACTGATGATGATGATGATAATGGTGGTGGTGATGCTGCTGGTTTTTCTTCGGCTGTCATACACTCATCACAACATTCAGTATCACCCTTCATTTGTTCACCCGTGAGATGCCTTACACTTGCACCACATATACCCTTCTCATTTGGAAAAATATTTACCATGAAAGAGACCAGTAAAAAAGAAGTTTCTGAGAGTTATCATTTTTTAATCTTGAAGGGTAAAAGGAGTAAGTAAGGATTAAATTGGGCGTAAAACGCTTGTAATGATGAACCAAGGTAGGTTGATTGTTGACGGGGCGTTTCTTTACAAAATTCATCCGATTATGTCTGTCATCATCATACAGTTTTTTTTACCCCGAAAAAAACTTACCGGATCGTCTTACTTCAGTAGATTTGAACACACAGCTCACTTCTCATAATATATTCACATACATTCACATCCATGACATTTCGTTAGAAAATAAAGATACAAATCTATGAGGAGTAAATGCAAAAACAGAGGACTTGGCATGCTTCAATATATGTTTGGTTGAAGCAAATTAGTCTGGACTGCAGCGTAGCGATTATTATTTATAGTTATCGGTTATTGAAAATTATGAGACATTAATTTCTCCAAACAGACTTTTATGTTCAAGAAAGCAGTAAAAATATGTAGCTCAACTTGGCAAAACAAGCTGCTAACAGTAGTTTACTTCAGGTCTAAACGTCTGGAAGATGAGAGATATGAATATGGAGGGTGCAAAACTTATGGAATAAAAGATTGCATTGGATCCCAGTCACAGCCGACTAAACTGCAGTGAATGCGTTGCGGTGCAGTAAAAACAAACATTGAGCACATCAGATCCTCAATTTCTTCTCTATTTTCACCCACTTGGAAGAATTTCAAATCATTCATGCCACTATATATACATGCATGCATGTATCTCAACAACATCACAACTAGCAACGGAACGTTTGCTATCTCCAATTTCCTATCAATGAATCAAAAGAAGTCTCGTATGAGGAAACATGCGTCTGTCTACCAAGTCTATCGCCATGCTATCACTGGGCCATAAAATCTCGATAAAAGGCAGGAATTTTTTAAAGCATTTTTAGACAGTGAAAGCTTTCGGGTTTGTCTAATCTCTTGAGTGCACCAGACCAAGTTACATATTGCCATATTAATGTGTAACAGAGCAGAGTTTGAATTCAAGAAACTGGAAGCATTGATTCATGGGCTATACACCAGAAAAAGCAGAAAATAGCGGTGATACGTGCGTACAAATAATCTTGAATACAATATACGCATTGATAGCACCAGAAACATGCGTACGTGTGTGTGTATATAACTTTTCTGGAAGAAATGCAGCGATGAGCTTTTCTTCCAAGACTCAGTTCTCAGTGCTGTATGTTTAGAAATGGTATAAAGAATGAGCTAGTGAATGAGAATACGATAAGTTTGGAAAGATAGAAATGGAACAAAGAGAGCATTGACGGAAAATACTTTCAGACTTTATCATTTTCTGAGCGGAAGAAGACCAGCCTAATCTTGTGTGCCTGAGTTATTTAGAGCGTCTTAATGTACTTCTTTTCCAGACCTCACTTTTTTCTTCATCACCGTCATTACTTCAAGTCTTTTTCTTTCCATTTCTACCTAATCTGCATCCCACAAGGCATCATATAAAATATTTTAATACAAGAAACGCTCTTAAAAACCAAAAGAAAATTTAGTCTGCTTACCCACCTACTGTTTATTCTAATAAAATCAGTTGTAAACTGAGAGGAATTCTACGGAAAACCGGTGTCGCTCACTACAAGTTATCAACTACATTTTTTGAGCAGCCTACCTTTTCTGTGAAAATGAAGATTGAAGATAGCGATTGACGACACATCTTGCACATAATTCCCACATTTCATCGTTTCCGTCTTGAAATTCAATAAAAACACAGATCTCACTAAATAATCAGGAAGAAATATGCCGGAGCTTGAGTGAGTCTGCAAAAACAAGATATGTGCGTGGTTTCATCGTCTCGTTTTTACGATTTCCGTTTCCTTTATCACAAGTATCTATGATGTGTGTGCTCATGCCACGCTCACATTTCCCTAATAAATTAGAAAGCCACCTATCCCGGAATGGAATCCTTAAGGAAAACCTTAAATGTTTGTTCTTGTTGTTCACAGTTTACACCGCTACTTTTCATTTACTCTTGGAATTTCTCAGTAATGCGTTATTTTCTCAAAGTTTGGGCAACTGAATCAAACAAAATGTAAGTGCTGCTTATGATGGACTCACTTTTGAAGAGTTTTACGTTAAATATATCTATATGAAATGTTGGCATATAGGAATAATCGCTTCGGAGTATTGTAGAAACTTTCAGGAAATTTCATCAGTTATTTTGGCAAAATGCAAACAAACTTTTATCATTTCCCTAAATATCAAACATGAACGGGAAAAGTTGGAATATTGGCTGAATAATAAGATTCCAAGTACTTTTACCCTGAATTCCTTGTCCAACGAGACCTTTTCTTTTCTGTGAAGTCAAAAGGGTACACAAAGAAGAGTCATGGTCGTATAATGTGAATGCATGGGATAGAATACTCTTGTTGCGAAACACAAAGCAAGATTCAATTTTCAGGTTCATGTCTTTATACACGTTTGTGACGCCAACCAGCCAGCCAGCCACTCATCGTTCTTCAGCCTCAAAGGAACAGAGAAGAGTTTTTAGCAGGAAAAACAAGCACTCATGATCGTGATATGGATGACGACGAGGAGAAAAGTAACAGAGAAAGAGTACCCTTTTCATATATTATTCCTGCAGTGCAAATCTCAGCTCTGGCATTGTGTGCACACCGTGTACCTTGCGATAGACAAACAATAGGGGAGTCCTTTGGTAATAACAAAGACTTTATTAGCACAAACGGATCCTTTGCAGAATGGGAAATTTTTTGGACTCTGCTTTCTCTTTTTTTAATGCACAAAAGAACAGTCGGGAGGGAAAGAGTAGGACATCAAATGGTAGCGGTAGGGACAACTCACAGTTTAGTTGGCAATAAGACAGCGAGAGTGACACAAAATAATCAAGTTTTCTGGATTGGCTGCTTTTCAGCTTTCAGTCGTCTCTTTTAGTCTGAGATTTTATGGGGCAGGCATGGCATCGTATGGCAGCACTTGATATGAGCAATATAATAGTCTTGGAGGAAAGCGGGGTCGACTTTCTAATTCAAATTAAAAGAAAATAAGTTTAAGCCACCTCTGGCAGTTTTCTCTCTTGTTGAAAGTTACAATGGCCCTCTACTACTACTCTCAGTTGACAATATTGCAGACAGAGACACAGCAAGGCACTTTCCTTCACCTCAACTCGTTTTGGCAATTTATAAATTGACGTAGTAAAAAGAGTGAAAGGAGCTGTAAGGTGAGCTATAGGATAATGGGATAAGAATAGTATCTACATATGCATATAGGGTATTATACAACGAGAAAGAAAGCTATAGTCAGGGTTGAGTTAGTTGGTTGTTGAAAGAGCGAAATGTAATATGGGAGCTAACCATTTTTCTTCCTTTACTAGGTCTTTCAGTTAATTGAAACTTTCTTCCATATAATTTAATATCGATATACACACACCAAAGTTTGGCTCAATGTTTAAGCTTTCTCCAGAAATTGTGTGGAGTGTCATGGTGGTGCGTTTTGGGATTTAAGAAATATACATATATATACAGATGGTTTGGGGTGTATGGCACATTACAAACCACGGCTCCTTTTCAGCTTTCTTACCCAACTCACTTTGCTTTGCAGTGGCAGTCTATATTGGAAGTGGAATCCAGGCGGTGGAGATGAAAGTACTCTAACAGCTTTCGTAAGAGCCCACGATGATAAATAAAAGTGAAGTTTCGTATCTTTGCTTTCTCAATCTTGGTAATATTCTCTCCTTCTATACTACTCTAATACAGGAAGAAAGAAGGAAAACATTGTGGAGGAGAGAAGAAGGATGCAAAAAAGAAAAACATTTCTTGGTAAGGAACCATATGAAAAATGTCTTGATGATGAATTCTTTCTATTCCTTTTACCATCTCTCAAAAAGACCATTACCACGTTCCTGTCATATTTATTCTTCTCATTTCATTTTATGATCGCGAGAGAGATACTATCATTTCATAAAAGAAGAGTAATTAAATTTGCATTACTTACCAAAAGTAGCACAATCAAATTTACTACGCTGTGCGAATAAAACCTCGCGTTTGCCAACTTCTTCACAATACAGCAGCAAGGGCAGGATAGTCAATTGTGGAGATATTTAAAGCTATTGTTCCCTCTGTATATTCATTAGCACATATATACTAGAACATGGAGTCCAACATCCAACAAACTTATAATTGCAAAATTCAATAAAATGTTGGAAACCTTTTGTTACACACTTATCTGCAAATTGGGTTTGAGTAAAATCCCCAAGTTTATTTCAGCATAAAAACCCATCCATGTAAAATCTGAGATAGGTAGTGTTTCCAGTCTCGTGG
This sequence comes from Orchesella cincta, assembly GCA_001718145.1. NCBI lineage: Eukaryota > Metazoa > Arthropoda > Collembola > Entomobryomorpha > Orchesellidae > Orchesella > Orchesella cincta. The sequence continues at coordinate 34,437 of LJIJ01000788.1, read as the reverse complement.
GATTATTAAAATGTTACACGTAAAACACTAGTAATCCATATACAACAAGCATTTTGAACGAAATACGGGGCAAATAAATCACGCAACAGACTCCAGTTCAATACGGTATTGGGCACAAGATGCTAGTTCGTACGGATGCAGGCTCAACGCACGTAAAACATGGTGTGAGGTTCAATACGTGATTGCAGTACCTTTTAATATAAACACGGATTTTAGATTTTTGCTAAGTATGCCGCTAGTGAATTTCTGGTACAATGCGTAGCATTATAGGTTTATCTTGTCTCTCCAGAAAATGAATCACTGGATGAATTGAATGGAGCACTTGTATAAAGAGCGGAATAACTGATCGGATTATAAATTTAGGAGTGCAAGCAAACACAGATTACATTCTCATCAATCAATCAAAGATCCTTCAACCGAGTCCATTAGGGAAATAGAGCTCTTTCTATCTCGCGTGTAATTACAAGCACTGGTTGCAGAGCAGAGTGTTAGCCGCTTCATGGAAGCAAAATCCGCACAAAAAAGGGCTGCTGGAAATGATGATGCATTTATAGCATTCTAAAGTAGACATTAATACAACTTCCGTTTGCATAAATAAAAACATATGCATAGAAGTGTGTAATCTGATGGGAGTGTAGTAGTGCAATGAGAACGGTTGGTTAAAATCGTCCGACGAAAAAATCACAACAACAAAACAACCCTTCTACTACTCACTTTTCCTTTGACATCAGTTGCTTTCAAACGAGAGAGAACACAAGTTGACAAACGTTATAGATCCTACTTCCTCCCGGAGCAGATCCACCCTCGACCAAAGCTGAAATAAAACTGAATCTTTTGGTCCTTTTACCGATGATGAGACGATCATGCATGCTCTGTTGCGAGAGAGAGAGTTCTTGCAGGGGATGGGATCGTCGGATGCGTGTATGACTTGATGCTTGGTACATTTTATTGTACAAAAAGTGTGTAGGTATCGTCCATGCATGCTGCCAGAACGCACCGTACGCTTTATGCATTCACCAACCAAGCTCACTTTTCCATGGACTTTAGAATCCTTTATCTTTCTCGACTGCTCTTGTGCCAAGCAAAAGTAAAGTGCTGGGCTGCTTGCTTCCACTGTGTCGCTTGCTGCTGCTGGAGTAGTAGAGGATGTTATATTCTTAGTGATATTGATTCTCAGCTCGGCTCAGAGTGCGTTTGTTTATGCGTGCTGTTCCACACTACCCCTCCAACTCCAATCCATGATCCATCTTCCATAATCTATGATCTATTTTTCTTGGTTAGCAAACTAAGACCAGGCTCGGAGCTATGTTTGATACCACGAGCACGGATATTTGTTATCTTAGCATTCTATCGAGCAAAATTCTGTAAGAAAATACAGCAGCATCTTGTCCTCTCTTCGTATCTCCGTCTTGGTCTTCTTTTTATTAATCGTCTTCCGTAACAAAAGTTGCAGGGTCTTTGTGGAATAAAAATAATTTGATGAAACTTCCCACATCCCGCGGTCATAAAATTCTTGAAATATCCATTTTATTGCAGTAAATCAGAAGATTGGTTGATCACTCCATTAGAAACAGAGTTAGACTCCTTTATGTCATAGATATATTGCCAAAGTTTGAGCGAAAGAAACGAGATTTCCAGCACATTTTAAGGACACTAAAATTGCCTCGAGCAGTGGATTTTTCATATAAAAGCAGGAATGCGTTCACATTGCGTACACGCTCAACTGGAGCGAGTTTTCAGACAAGTTTGAAAGAATGGCTAACTTAAAATGAGCAACACAGCTAGATTTAGTGCAAATATCGAGGCTACTTACATTTCCATCAGCTCCCGATTTCAAGTGTAGCATAGTTGGATGGAGGTAATAACAATGGCAGCTAAAAACCACCACTACTACTACCCATGCTCAAGTACTCTTTACTCTACAGTTAAAAGACATTGGGTTTTGGGAAACGGGAAAAATGATGATTTCTTTTGCTTCCGTGCAATACTTAATCTCTTGAGGGTTGTTTACTGCCACTACGTCCCAGCACAAGATTCATTGATTCTCACAAGGGTCGATTGAGACGAGAAAAAAACACGGAAATCCAACACCTGATCCCATCGTCATGATGTTGTTGGTTTTTTTATAGGGACTGCGAATAGTTAGGCCCTAAGCTAAACTCAAACTTTCAATGCTTGTCTCATATCTCGAGTACTCTGCACCGTACCGTGTTTTACTCAAGTGTACATTGTAGCAAACATATTACATCACCACTAACTAACTATATGCAACCGTTTTTTTCTCACTGGAAGGGGAAAAGTTTCACACAAAAAGTAAAGTGTAACCAGGAGCATTTACTAGCATTTGCGAGCATTGTACAAACCCACTCCATTTTCAAGAGCATGTGAAAAATGGCTCCTGAGGGATGGCAAAGCCGTGAGCACATTTGAATCCCAGAAAACTTTCTCTTTTTTCTCTCGTTTTTCTTCAAATATTCTTTGCACACAAACTACAAAATTCAACTAGTCCAGCCATATAATGGGACTAGGGAGAGGAAAAATTTAATTGGAATTAGTGATAATGCCGCGAGAGAGCTTTTAGGTTTTTAGACTGATGGGGAAATATTACCTTTTACTTTAAACTCTCCACGTACGAGAGTGCTTAAGCCATCTCATGAAATACTCTACTATATTATATTCCATCTTACTTGTGACGAGCATCACGGGTTAAAACCTAATTTTCATCGTATAATTATTATCATCGAAAATACCAGGTGAATCGTGGAAATGCCATGTTTCTGTAATATGCTACAGAATCCGTTTAGGTATTCATAATACTTGTACTAATCTTTCCTAACAACTAATCATTATGATGTACGTGCACCGCACTGCACATCGTTTTTGAAGAATGAAGCAATTTTAAAGGGACCACACTAACAAGCAGTAAGCTCCCAATTAATTTTTTGAAGGATTACTTCAGGTTGCGCATGTTCCCATTTATGAGCAATGAAGGATGCGTCCCTATTTGTAAGGAATTACAAGCTACCATTTTGTATTATAATTTAGTTTGCTCCCGACTGTTGCATCATAAATGCTTTAAGGTGAATTAAAGATTGATTCAGAGATTACAGCATGTGCAACTGCCGGCAGAAGAAATATATATATATAAACTTTCATGTACGTTCTTCTATTTTCCTTTTCCGTTGTTTGAGAGTGAAGTAACTAATCCTCTGCAGAAATTAGAGCAGTTGTAGAATAAAAAGCTATCAACAATCTACTCATCATGCATGTAAGCCGTACTTATCTGTATCTATAATGATAATAATACAATGCTTACGAACCTTTTACATTCTCAACAATTTCGATTTTCTACTTTCATCTCTCGGTTTCATGAATTATATGGTGCTTACTTATCGCAAGTGTTTCAATTTGATGGCGTTGTTAGAGCAAGAATTAAGTGCTAAGTACAAATCTCTCTTTGTAATCCTGGAGCCGTTACTTACTCGAGTTCACCATGCAGATCGGGATATCATACACAAAACTGAAACTAGAGCAAAAACAGTTTTGTTTTAAAGTTATACACACGATAAATAGAAGTAACTCTGTAACTGTATACCAAAGCAGGTAGTTTTCTGGGAACATGTTATATATTCGACCGGGCATCATGTGTTTCATTTCATTGGAAGATCAAAATTCTTTGCGAGGCAAATCGTCGTGTAATGTTGTTATGAATGGTAGAAATGGTGCCATAAAACGGAACACCCAACTTAAGTGTGGAGTACGGATCGTGAACATGGTTATTATGTCTTATTTCTCTATCTACCTACCTGAACTCGATTACTCTTGTTCCTCTCCACTCTCTAATAATAATAGTCCGGAATGATTACGAATGTTGAATATAAAAGTTTTTTTTTCTGTTTAAAATGATTTCTTTCTTGGTACACTGTATTCCCTAAAGTGCAGTCTATATAGTCTGCAATACTAGGAAAGTAAAATTGGTAGGAGAAAGGATGATCTAAAGTATAGATGTTGCATACTGCCGCCTTGTCATCACTATAATCACCATCTTTTCTCATGTACTTTTTCAGGATATAATGGCTCTATTACTGATAAGCATCTCGCACTCCTCGTTCCTCTGTGAGAAATTTTAATTTGATTAGCATCTTTTATCCATGTACATCGTTGCGTTTCAGTTATCCACACAGATGTGCATACCTACTCCGCTGCACAAGTGAAATAGATCTGCGTAGTACGCAGGATGCCAAGGGCTGCAACAGTGTAGTTGTAAATATGGTAATAATAAACATGTCTATTATAATTTAACCATCATGCACTAATCATTGCCATAAAAATGCGAAGGAACATTTACGAGAATTAGCCAAGTCATGGCGTAGCCTTAAGAAATGCACGTTGCTGCTGCAAGAACGCAACGAAACGCACCAAAGATTTATTTTATATGAGTACCCAGAGACACAAGCATTCTCACTGAAATAGTGAAAAAATATAAATGCAGTCTGGTTGGCAAAATAGCAAAGCTCCAACCCTGGGAACACTTTATTGCAGCAGTAGCAGTTAGCCATAACCGTTTCTTGTATGTGCGCGTTGTTGGCAATTCACTGAAATAGGCATCATCATCATGTTAAAATTGCTTGTCTGCATTTGACAGTCGTTCGATGAAGTGAAGTTTTTTTTGGTCATGATTTCTTTTTATGGAAATTAATAGTCAACCGAAAATTGCTAATTGAGTCGTAATTGTACCGACGTTATGTAGTTGAATTAATTTGTTAACTGAATATGAATGGGCGTAGTTAATGATGTCTTTTCTGTCACTGAAATTTTGGCCAGATACACTCGCCGTAAGTCTCTCGTCTTATTTATAATGCCATTCATCCACAACTTTTCAACAGCATTAAGTGTGTGAGTACGGTAAAGTTCAGGTGAGCGGATGAACATGACTCCTTTTTACGGTTCTTTTAAATATCAACACAATAGCAAGATAGATAATACTTTAGTACATACAACTGGAGTAATTTGAGTATATTACTCATCTCATATTTCTATTAGAATCTCGTATTTAGATGCATGGGTGCTGCAACGTGGTATTGTGCTGGTGCACAATAATACTCTACCTCCAATATTACTACACATCATCGGCATGTTTTCTTTGATCGTGATCATTGATCAACTTGACAGACTTCCTTTTTCGATTCTTCATGCTCGCATCATTTCTCTTTTTCTGTGGCAGCTTCGACTCTCTTATTCCATTCATTCCTTCATTCATTCACCCCCAATTTTCTCCCCTCAAACGTAATATACGAACGTGTAGTATTGGTGTTGCATTTGCTTACTGAAGTGGGTTCAAGTAATATTGAAGTACAAAGGTACACATATACCCAATGATGCTCGTATGCATCAATAGATCGAAACGGAAACCTTAATAAAAAGCACCTTCAGGGAAAATATGAATCTACTACACATGAACACCAGCAAAGTCACTGCAGTTCTTATGATGGAGAGTATATAGTGGCATATAGAGCCAACAAAAAATGTTTGTACTTTGCTGCAAAAGAGCATAACCATCATTTCATTTTCAATTTCGGTGTGGTTATGTGCGGAGGGGAAAGCGGGTTCGATTATGAATATATGCATTATTCGAGGGCAGTTTAGGAAATGCACGAAGAAATGAAGGAAGCAAGTGAAAGAGGAGCAAGACAAGAAAAAGACGGAAGTCTGGGGAAGAAAGGAAGCCTGAATGTGACATGAGTTGTGTATGACTGGGTTGGGTACATATTAGAACATTTCATGGCTCTCCTGTCCTTGCCAATCAAATGATAAAAGGCCAAAGGGCTTGTTGACATGATACAAGACGACAATCAAACGAGGTAGTACAAACACAGAATGAGAAAATACAACAAAGGAAAGCTGAAAGAACAAAAAAAATGTTGGCTGAAATGACGTGTATTGTAGGGGTTGTGTGATTGTGTGTATATCTTCGTATTCACTGCTGCTATCGAAGTGAAATCTTCATTTAGATTTTTTATGAAACTGTCACCCGACCGAATCACAATGCATCTGTGTGGTATTCATACTACTTTTATTATTGTTAAATACATGAAGGCATTAAATTACTCTACGAACATCATAAAATAAAATGGCAAATGGGGAATGCTTTTCCTTCCCTACCAGCAGAATAAGCAAAACTCATAATTTAGTTCTCTGTTAAAGTAGTCGCAGAGTAGTACACGGTTAACAACGTAACACAAAACCTCGTCGTCATTTGATTGTGCTAACCCAAGAGTTGTGAGTGAGCTGCTAATGGTGGCGTAATAATAATAAATCAGACCTCCTCCTTAAAAAACTTTGTCTCAGGGTGCCTGAAACACTCTGCAAATAACCATTCCAAGTTCAAAGTCAGTCAGTTTCCATCCTTCTTCTGTCACCATCTACTCATGTTTTTTCCCTTTTCCTTGTAATTCAACAACTTGTGAAGCTTGTCATACGACTAATGCCTATAATGAGGTGAACAAAAGTTCTCTAATTCATACTTACTCTACTTGTTGTAGGGAAGAAATCGTTCTGGGATCTTTCAAAGATCTATCGCTCGTAAGAAAAAGGTCGTAACTAAAAAAAGAACCAGAATCTTATTGCTTCGAGAGAGTGATAAGGAAGAAGCTACTGTTTCAAGACAGTTACAACTTTGAACAATGTTAGCTACTCATGTATGCCATGATGGAAGACGGAGAAGAGTACGGCAAGATTTAAGTTTTCATGATGAGGGACATTAAAAAGAGTGTTATCAGATTTCCTTAATGAAATTACCAAGTGCAGCAAACAACCCCAATGTTTCTGAGGTTTTTCTCCTGAAGGCATCCCATATTATTATATACCACAAGTTTTTTACCTTCCACGAGCAGGTTATAAAACAGTTATAGATGAGAGCAAGTTCGAGAGGTAGGAAATTTATTTATAACACAGGAGCGGACTAAGGTGAAGTGCTATTACGGTAACGACTTACTTGATCTTGATCATGCAAAAAGATTTTCTTGCTTTCCTTGTTTTGTTGCCCAGATTCACTTTTTCAAAACTTGACATTTGTCTTCATGTGTTGTCCCCTGATCAGAATCATTCGTAAGCTGAAAAAATAGTAGTAAATATCCCATTTGCTATAACCAGTATGCATACACGAATCCCTTTCCACTTTGAGATCGCGTCACCCGCTCTAAATACTTTTTTTCCTGTGGCAAAAACAGAACTGGATAAAAACACAAGATCTTGGAAATCTGTTGGTAACGTCAAATGGAGCTTCAAGTTGGACTGCCACTACTAGTTTTGAAGAGATAAAGGAGAATTCATTATATGAGACACATTACATTTTAACTCTAATGCCAAAAGCACTGTCTTACTTTTGAAGCTGCCAAAGTCCTATCTTCATGAGAAGGTTCGTGTCGTCCTATAATTTCTTTCTCAGACGGAATAATGTTTCCTATTCTACTACTACTACTTCACCAGCAACATTCAACAAGAAACCTAATGGATGCAATCAGCATTGTCATCATTAACTTGTGCTCTCGTCTGTGCATCATCCGAAAATTCCTCTGGATGATGGCAAAAGGGGAAAATCTTCACTCGACTTAGATTTTACATTCAACATTAGTTAAAACTTCACTCTTTACTTTCTTGCAACTTTTGCCTTTTTCTCTCATGCTCATGACGAGATAAACTTTTTGCTGAGAATTAAATGACATACCTCATTTTTCCCAAAAAATCTTGTATTCAAATCTTGAATTTTTTGAGACATTTCATTGTACAAATAAACCAGCGGCTTCGGCTTCCTTGATACTTTGTGTCATGTATTCCGTTGAAAAACGAGCAGAAGCAACTCTACCCTGTCACATTCAACCGATAATATGCTTAACCAGAAAGGATATTTATTTCCTCATTGCGCTGCAAAGCTTGGGAAACTGGAATCGCACTCATTACAATACAATAAATCGGTTAAAAGTGTTCAGCCTAGAAGAAGCCTCAAACTCAACCATCTTACCCGGATATTAATGACATTTTACCGCAAAATGTATCAAAAAAGCTTTTCGTTTTTTATGCAAGATAGAACATTAGTTTGCTAATGCAGGTGGTATTCCCCGAACTCTCATCTCCTTGTTCGTGTCGTAATCATTGAACCCACACTGAAAGCAGCACAGACAATGAGTATTATAACCCATTGCCGGCTGCCACCTTTTCATGACCCCATGGTGCATAAATGATTATGCCCATTATATCGAACCGCCGCTATAGAGTAATGTAATGCGATTCATATTTTATTCCCATAATGCTTTGAAAGACGCCCACTTTCACACTAATAATAATCAAATGCCATTACAAGTCTTGAACAATGTTGGGTAAGTGCATTTGATGGGTTGTGATGTGCTATGCGCTCTACTCCTAATAAGTTAGTCAACTGCCACATCAAGCATAGTGCTGCAATGCACATTTTCTAAACTACATCATCCAAAATCCATACATACGACACAAGAAAGAGAGACCGCGGAGTGAGTAGAGGGATTCGAGAAGAAAAGAATAATTCATGATTTTCAGTTGGTTCATCGTTAAAAAAGGAATATCATCTATTATTTTCACCCCCTCTCGGTTTTTTATCACGGTGTATATATTGAATAGTTTTGTACACGGCCCCTGGTTGAGCTAAAATAAGGAGAACTGATGATGCTCTAAATTTCCATTATATTTCTTTCAGTTTCGTCCCATTCTTTCTTCCCTGTTTTCTCGCCTTCTTCCGACACTCACTACTGGAAGTGGAAAAAGAGAAGGAGAGTGGTAGTGGTGGTGGTAGATTTAATACAAAAGACTATACACATAAGGTTTGTTTATGTGTCCCAGACCAGGTCTTCTTTTTCCCTATTTGGAGCAACTTTTCGTTTTTTTGTAGTGTCGGCGGTATTACTTTTGAAACTTGTTGTTCCGTGTCTGTCCATGTTAAATGGAATGAAGCGCTACCCGGCTATTGCCTCCGCTCGTGTAATGGGATTTACTCAACGAAATGTTTGTGCATACATGCATTTCAACCCAGACCCTCGTTGAGCGACAAGACATGTCTTTGCATCATTCACTCACTCACATTTTGTCCCCCCAACGACATTATGTACTAATGCTAACAACAACAATGTGGTTGCCTTCATTAATGTAAAGATGCGAATGAACCCACCACCACCATACCACTTTCACAATCAATCCGTACTGAGAACAGACTGTTGCTGTTCAGTATAACGGCGGCTCTAAGAAATGCCCGGACATTAGAGCGAGTGAGTCAATATGATCCGCTAAACAATAAAGCTATGTAAAGATTGCCCAGAGAGAACCCATGATACGATGGCAAATAGTTTTCAATCCAGGAAAAATGCAATTCCGGGAGAGGGAAATGTACAATTTTCTCCCTTCTACAATAAAATTAAGAAAATTCAAGGAAATGTAGTCTGAGTCAATACTGAGGAATGTAATCTGGTTAAAAGGGAAGCTTTTAGACACTTTTATGGTTGGGGAAGACCATGGATTTGTTAGTGATCTGACATGAAACGTCATTAAAAGTGAGTGGAAGAATGCGTCCACTCCACGTCCTTTATAGCCGCTTTTCTATATACTCTTCACAAGCATTATAGAGCTTTTATTGATCTGGGTCGAAATCAATGTACTTTTTAAATGAGGTTTTGTTAAAATATTTATCAACATGCTTAGTTTGGGTAGATTTAAATTGCTTTCGATGTTAATGCTACCAGTTTACTCTTCTTCTGCGTAAACAACTGCCCATCAAAATGAGACTCTCAATCGTTTTAGAGCAGGTTAGAAATATTGTTGCAGATGTGAAAACAAGAGTAGTATATACTCAAAAAAGGGAAAGAAAATACACAAGATAAAGAAAAAGACATGCATCTTTAAAAAAAGGAAACAAGAATAAAGGACGAGAAAGATTTGGTGAAGATGGAAGTAATAATGACGAAGATGATCATTCTTTAGCTCTCGCTCTCTGTGGCACCCAACCTCGTAGGTGGCTCGTTAGATTGTTAGTGATCCAGAGAAAGGATCTTTTGTTCAGCCAAGTGTTTTTCAATAATGACTTTATGTCAGATCATAAATCAAGTCCTTTTATAATGTCCTTTTTCAAAGTTATAACCGTAATCATCACTTGTACTCAATGGTCATAACTTTACAACCTTTTCCCCGTTTCCCTCTCCAACTACATGAAGCTCTATAATATATTGTAACTGGTTAGTTGAGTATGAAACAGAGGTGATCCTTTCAACACTCAAATAATTTACATGTCTTTTCGAATTTCAAAGTACACACCAGTTTTTGATAGATGATTGTAGGGTTAAGCCTACCAGATGCTGTACAATTATCACATACATTAAATACCCTGCCTAAGTATTGCTCGGACAGGTATTGTTGCCAATTTCCTTCTCACAAGGAGGTTGCATGCCGCATGGTTGCACAAAATTAAGATGATAAGAATCGAAGCACCATGCACATAAAACTCGCGAAGCAAATTTATGGTCGTGTTGAGTATTAAATGTTATTGCATGCATTCAAATTACCCTGTAAGTACAAAAAAGTATGAAAACTTGTCTCGCGTATAATATATTGTTGGAACAAATTCAGGGAAATGGATTCCTGGAAATGTTCATCCATTTTTATGCAAAGGCATGAAATTGTTCAAATCAACAAGGTTAGCCGCACAATGATGAGCCTGTTGGGTACTTTTTGCTAGCCCAGTATTGAAACTAATGGACTCACTAGGCTGGGAAAAGTACTTGGTTGTGTGTGAGGTGAGGTGAGGATCAGTTAGAGGCTTTGGGCGAAGGGAAAGATAAATTGGTTCTGGTCATAAAATCATTTTTCACAGGACAAAGGTTCTCGTTGTCTGCACGTTTGTTTCCTCCTATCAATCTTCAAGACGGATCGCTGAGAACAGTTTTTGGTGCTGGGACTGCATTGTTGTCGTGAGGTTTGCTACTGTGTGTGTGGCGGTGTGATATTATCATATTGGGCCTTTAATGATTGAAAGCAATTATAAATATATTAGTTTACAAAATTGCCTCAAGATTTCTAACATCATTACAAACGGTTACCCTTGAAAATAAACAAATGTATTCCTTGAATTTGACGAAACTGCGTGCAAAAAGCGTAAAGATATGGATGATAATGTGTTGTTCATATTACAAAAATGAGCATCAAAAGAATAAATTCGTTATTACAAAATAAAGCCATTTGCATTCAAATTGGCAGAACCCTTTGATTCCCGTTGGAATTTCTAAAACCCCAACTAAACAATCTAAATTCAGCCGTCTATAACCCATTTGAAGTATTTCATCCACCTGAGGTTCGGGATGTAGATTATTAAAGTAAAAGTAAAAAGAGATCGCTGTTGTAAGTAAGTACATGGTGCATTATAACACATCCTTTCCGTGTGATCATCGCGTTACCTGTCGAATCAATGTTATGTGGGACCACATTACGGGCAGTAGAGGAGGATAGATATCACATTGACAGTGAAGAAATGAGAAGAGGCGCCTTTCGGAGCGAGAGCTAACATGTTTACGACTGAACACCCACTGAGTTTAAGATTGACTCCAAGAAATCTTCAACTCTTAAGCTCATATCATCCATCATCGTAAAAAAAAACTACCGTACATATCGATGTTAACCGAAGTTCAAAGAATGGTTAGTTGTGTTGTAAATGTTACATAAGACCTCCGAAATCCGTAAAACAAAACGACTACCTATACAGCATTCTCAGATAGAAAAGTGAGATAGCATATCCATTCCATTTATCTTTGTTTACGCGCTAACTAACTAAGTCAATGCAGCTTCATGGTTATAATAATACCAAGCTCTCATCTCACAACCGCCCTCACCTCTGCGTTAGCCATTTTTACTCAATTGATGTAGATTTCTTCACAAGGAATGCACACTTAACCCTTGCCTTCCGTTTCCATTAATAATCATAAAAGATAACTGAAATGCCCACTTCCATATTGTGTTTTACTAAAATTCATGTTATTATCTAGTCAGTAAGCTTGTAACATTGTTGGAAGTGGAAGTATATATTAGCTCACACAGTGCTTTAGAGTAAATATGTAATTAATAACTTTTCTTCCTTGCATAAACGACATAATAGTTGTAGGCATCTGTAAGCACAGTGAAAAATATAAAACTACATACGACGTGATCAGCCAACGAGCTAGTTGACCTCCTCCGGAGACGCTCTATGAAGGTAGATATTTCAGGAGAATAAAATCTCACTATTTTCTTAATTTTCCATTGTTTCAGTACACACCTAAATTTTACTTACCCTTCGTCGTATGATGCCAGACCATACATTATCACATCATGTTCACGTTTAGGAGGTGCCAGAGATTTCATAAGACAAACTAGAAATGAAGTGCAATCTTACAAGTTTCTATCATTTCATTCAAGGAAATGGTGACTCAAATGGTACGAATTATACCATTTAAGAAGTTATGACGAGACAGCAGTAATGACCTAACAATTACTGGGTAATTTCGACATTTGTAAACAGTACATTATGAACAATATTTGCGGTTTTTATAGGTTTTTTCGTAAATGTAGATTGACACTGTATATATAAACTTGAGTCGATTCAGTTTGAAATTCAATTGCAGGAATAACTGATCAGCAAATAGCAATGATATTATTGACTCAAAACTACAACCTTGAAAAATGGAAATCCTAAAGATACTGCAGCATAAACACTTCTTGGCGAATATCCCAAAAGGCAAGGATATATAATGCTTGAAATTCTTTACAAGTCTTGCTAAGAGTGAGTAACGGGGATACAATGTGAAGGCCGATAAATAAAGTCAACTTGACTCTATATAGAGCTCTATGTAGTATATTCGTTTGTTTCGTAGTAATTTGAGATGAGCTAAGTATGAAAGTAAAACAAAAGAAAAGGGTCTTACTTGATATTGTTTTGCTACAGGGAAGTAATTCTGAGTATAATGCTCTCGACTCGATGACAGAACAGTGGATGCTCATAATTTTTGTTGGTATAGACAAAAGAAAGAAAATCCTTTAATAAAATAACAGCAAATTCCACTGCGAGTCAGGAAGCACGCTTTTTCGCCGTGTCATATACATTCATATAACTCCAATCTAACTTGGTATGAGCACAAGTTGTAATGGAGTAATGTAATGCAGCAGGTTGCAATGATAACTGTGAAGAAATCTTCTCCTCCTCGTGCGGAAAGTAAAAGGAAAATAACTTTGGAAAGATTTCATAATACCTTGCGTGGTACGTGTTTATACACTAAGATAAAAGAGGAAAGGGAGTTGATTATATAACAAGATATTCGGGTCACGTTCGAAAATATGAAGATTGGGGGCATCATCATGTGTCTCAGGCATACATCTGTAACTTCCGTCCTGTCAAACACAAACATATCAACAGTGACTACCGTTGTTTGATGAATCCAACTCAAGATGAGAATCCAAAACCAAACAGAAACTAGTATTTCCCTTCGAGAATTGCATGCGTTTTTTCCCGTCCTCACATCAGTGAATAATACCCTCCAATTGCAGCTACACTTCCTTTTTAGACAAAATCCAAATATGAAACGTATCAGATGAAGCTCTGAATTCATTATTTGAATGAATTTTGATGGGATGTTCATATAGAGTTTCGACTGATAATGCTGCCCGTGGCTATTCAATCTGAAATCTGAACACACTGATATTCCTGAACGTGAACTTGTGAACGATGACGGACGCAGACAAAATTTTAAAATGTTTGTAAAATTATTTGTACAATGTTGGCAAAAAATGAAGAATCAAATGTCCTTGCTGAACTGTAGAAACTATATAAGATTTCATCAGTGTTTTGAATCCCACTCAAGTATACTTCTTCGATAGCTTCTTCTCCAAAACATGAAAAATCTCAGAAAATGTTAAGATAATGATGGCACAAAAATTTACGGTAACTGAATTTGAATAAAACTATTTGAAACTTCTGGTTTTTTATATGTATGGATAGAGAGATAAGAAAGAACAATCAGTATATTAATTCCATGGATTTCATACGGTTCTGATTTTTCAGTCCTTCTCATATTCCACGTGATGGTACAATACTTTCCATTGCTCTACCACTAGTAGATCAGGAGTATCAAAGGTTTGGAAACTAAATGCGTTCGAGTATGTAAAGGAACTGAGAAGCTGGTATATGCAAATTTCTTGATTGTCATTGTCGGTGACTTCAGTCGATGACACAATCAGAATCGTCGTAAACCCAGAAATCACAGCTGCTACCAACACTAGTAAGAAGTCTTTGAAATCTGCTGTCCTTTATCTCATTTATATTCTAAACACAGTAGCTACCTCTATGATACTACTCACTCGTCAATCATGGCATGTGTAAATTCCCTGAAACACGCTGAAACGAGGTTGATCAATATGCTGAAGGCAGTGCTGTATCAAACCTCCCCTTCTATCATTATCAGCATAGACACCTGTCAATTGTCAGGCCTTCTGACGAAGCATTCAAATAGTGGAAATCTAAACGCCAAACATTCATAATTTATTCTTGTATAGTGGTAGAAATGGAATTTACCGAATTGTCCAAAAATGGAATGTGTGAACAATTTATGTGCATTTATACGAATGCGTTGATATGCGGAAATCTAACGGAAATCGTGAAAGTAGGCAGAGGAATCCGAAAAATGAGACTGCATCAACGTATCTATAAAGTTACACTGTCTCTAATAATATAATCCAAACAATTTGTAATTTGGTCTTGCAATTCTCTGAGTATTCTTACACAGAGAATTGGAGCCGTTAGTGCAGTGTAATCGTAATTCATAGACATCAAAATTTGCTTTGATGACAAAATAAACTGCATTTTGCAAATATAAAGATGAGTTCAACGGCCACAAAAACAAAATTTTGCGTGTCGCCAGGTCATTCATTTATTGTCACAATTCATTCATTCATTCTCGTGCCAAAATAATAAAGTTATATAAGCATTGCTTGTCCAGGTTTATTAAATTTTATTGTTTTAAGCATCCCCATTATTAAATAGAACATTTTATAAAATATCAGTTAACATACAAGTAGTTGGCATATATCGTTATAAACAGCCTAATGTAATGAAACAAAGGAAATTTGAGTTCACTCCTCAAAGTAAACAAAATTAAATTCGCTTTGTTGAGTTTAGAACTTCATGCTCGCACCTACACACTACACCACAAGTATTCTTGCCATGAACTTATTTGCAATGGCCCCTAAGCTGAATTAGGTTATTCCAAGGACTTGCCTGTAAATTATATTGCTCAAAAAAGCTAGTGTCGCGATTCTAAATTTATTGCTAGTTTGTAGTGTGCTTGAGAAGTTACTCCCGTAAATAAGACATTGCTGAAATCGGGAAATCAACCCTGTCAAACAACTTTGGGAGGCTCACCATTTTAATTAAACTTTGCAACTTCTGCTTTTAGATGTGTAATCTAAATATAACCTACGTTTCTTTGAAGTTAAATGTTTGCAAGGCTATCCTAGAGCAAGATGACAAGGGCACTCACTTAACAATTTGATACAAATCTCATTATACCAAACACAAACGTTAGATGCATATTTAAAACCTAGTCGTTGTCTGGTTTAGTTGGAATGCTTGGAGCTGTGCTTCTTATGAGAACGGAAAACAAAGGGAAATGTATAATTCCAAAAGCATTGCGCTTGTTGTCTTTGATGTCGGAAAGGATTATATATGACAAGCTTTCCTAAAACACCTCCAACGAAAATATATTGAATTTACTCCAGAAGCTGTTGGTGCGTTATGTTTGAAACATGTCTGCCACCATGTTTGTTGTCGATCTCCTGCTACGGATTAGCACATCATCCACCAAGCATTTCCTCGTCAGGCAAGAAAAATTGTAGAATGGGGATCAAAATTTCAAAAAAACGTTATCATGTACATTATATTTAATTTGCCAGCTCTGGGCAACAGGCTGTCGCTTATACGTATAGATTGGCAGTCCGTCCGTAATATCCAAGACATACGTAACTTGGTAATTAACGGAACATGAAATTTGGCTCGTGTTATGCCTATCATATCACATCATCATTTTAAATCTTTCATACCTGTCTCTCTAATGTTTTGTTGTTAGACCGTCATTTCCACATGATGAAACTCATAATCAGAAATAATGACGGAAAACGTCAAAGCATTTTCTTTTATGTTATTAAAACTGGTTTTATTGAGCTTCACGAATTCTGCGTAATCCAAGCCGAAAAATATCAGTAGCTTAGATTGCTTTTTAATATATTATTATATGCATATTTTAAAGGGCAGGAAGGAATGCATTGAACGCAGCAAAAGGGGGAGGAATCCGGATGGTTCCTCTATGATGATTTATTACTTCATTAATTCATAATTTGATGGGAAAGTTTCCCGTGAAAGTATGCATCGCGGTGATCGTAAAAGTGAAAAAACAGCTTGTTTCAGTAATCGCATTCAATGTTTTCCAACATTAATCTCAAATATGAGTGATTCTCGCACGTGCCTATCTGATTAAGGTTCAGAGGAAATGTGCAAATTAGCCAAAGATAGCTGAGGAAATGCACGATCACTAAGAATTGGTTAGTCAGCTTAGCATTCCTTAGTTATTGTGCTACTGTGTGTGTGCATACGCATATTTAGAGTTACTTCAGGATGAAAGTTGTTTGTTGTGGCCAGGTCTCAAAGCAGAGAAACAACTAGCAATAATAAGATGAATGGTGCGGCAGACTTGTGTATATTATGAAGAAGTTTGTGCTTTCTACTCTGAAATAACAATATCAACTTGAAAGAATAAAACTACGGACGGATACTCTTCTGAAGACAGGTAAAATGGGAAAAGAAATAACATAATTTTGTGATTGCAATGAAATGAAGAAAGAACCCGGAAAAAGAACGTAAAAAGTAAGCACACAGCAGAGTAAACGATATTTTGGAAGTCCTGCTTACTACAAACCTGCTGAAAATATCATACAACTTTATCAATAAAATAAATCTAAACCTGTATAATATGCGTTGCAAACACAAGTAAAGTAAAGAAGGGGAGAGGTTGGGTCATTAATCTTCGTACAATGTCAGATCACTTTATTCCGTCTGATTTCTTGGTCTCCTCGTAAAGCTTCTCCTCTCTGGGATGGGCTTTTACTTGGACATCACCACCACCGTGGCTGCTCGCCACAGAAGAGAAACCTTGCGAAATCCATCCCTGGAGTCACACTTCATTGCACAAATTCTTGTGTTGATAATATTATAAAGCTGGAACACAAGAAGAGAGAATTACACGGAGGAGACATATATAGGTATAATTTTTAACTCGCTTTTTCATAACACCAGAACGAGACAGTAGCATCTTTGCTGAACTCTCTGCTGAATAGAAAGCTCTCATGTGCGTGTGGCATACTGCCGTTGTGTTGAAAAAGCATTTATAAAATGCAAAATGAGATAGTGAATTCATGAAATATAAGGTAGTGGCAGAGAATCAAGAATACATAAAAAGCAAACACTTTCAACAAAGATATAACCACAACCATGTGTCTTCATCTTTGTCATCCTCTCAGAATGCTGTTGCGCTCTCGCTGCTCCTTCTTTTCATATCAACCATAAAAGTGTGAATATCACTTTTGCAAATTTGATTCACAATATTTCATGCGAATCTCTCTACAAGAAATGCAAACTGACAGTTGTTGATATGCCGTATGAAATATGACATTGGGGTCCTAGTCCCGGCGCCATCAACTCATCTCTTACATCATCATCATCACACTTTATAGCATAATATGCAATGAGTAAATTGTCATCAAATCGTGTTTATAGAACTCGGCAGAACTACCACTTGCATTTCTCTGTAAATTTTTTTCTTACTCGCATAATAATTTACTTTTGAGCTTATGAAATGAATAGAGTATAAATGTAAATATACTAAATAGTGCAAAGGTTGACTCTTTTCTGAATATCAGTCAGTTGACACAAACAAAACTACCTATATAATACTTAATACGTCTGCTACTTTTGAAACTATTATGTCAACTATCTCAATAACAATGTCTGAGTTTGCGTCTTTTAGGTACAGAGGAAGCTTTTATTTAAGTGTTGCTAGAAACCTGAATGCTGATGATGACGTTGGTAAAGATTAGCCTTAGTGTGAGGTTTGGTTTAGGTACGGTACGAGGAACGATAATACGTCGATTATCGGTGCTTTGTTTATATACTGGAGCTGAACAATGAACCCGAAAGGAACACACACATGCATAATAATAGAATAATCCATTTGTTACTTAAAACGAATGCTTTGTTCTTGAATTGTGTATTCTTAACATTCAGCCTAAATATACATGCTTACATACAAATGCAAGTAGACGCCGATACATATACACATTGCACTGCTGTCGCCGTCACAGTGATATTCCTACTACTTAGTAAAAGCAAAAACTCTTCATTTTCAAAGCCCACATTTATACTGTTTTAGCTAATGGGGTCATATTATATCCTTCTGCGTATGTACATGATCATTTTTGCATCTGCTGATCTATACACTTTTATTCTGTTCAGAGATAATGTAGCGTGTAGTATATACATACTTATTGACTTATTTTTTCATGTCTCTCTGCCTTGATTACTAGAGCAGATGAGGCGAGAAGAGGCACACATTCTACCTTCATTACTAAAGTGAGATACAGTTGAGCGATATAAGTTTAGTGAAGCTGTGATATATTTGGAACCGCTTCTCTCGTTCGTTCAAGCTTGATTTAGGATTTAGCTGCATCGCATCACATCCCAAAGTAAAAAATGCATGCAATAAGTGATTTGCACTAGATTTCCGCATTTTATTACTTCATTTGATTTGATGAATTAGTGAAATAAAATGAGCCTGATAATTTTATGATCGTAATATTCTGAAAAACCATTCATCTCTTTCTTTTTGGGAGAAAACTGTGATAAATCGTGCTCTGTATTTTAAAAACGGCGACAACTGAATCCACTTAATTTATATGCGCTACATAAGTTTACGACTGGATTAGACTGACTTAAAGTAACTGATATAGGATGTACTTAATCTGAACTGTGGAAAGTTTTAGTTTTTTGGTACTCTCAAACTATCTCCAGTTTAATAAGTTAATAACTGTGATACCCCCAATTTTGTGGATTGATGGATATCCCTTTTCTTGACACAAGATTTGCATACAACTAATCATATCCCACTTGTACTCAAGTTGTTGAAGGGTAAATATTGTCCATCAAGTGGTGTGTGGTATTTATGGATTTCTTCGTCAGCCCATGAATGAACCACATCTTAATATAGTCTAGGTAAAGTAAAAACACAAGGCCAGTTTTTCTTTTGAGTAGCTCCTTGTTCTTATACTTTTATCACGAGCTAATTAAGCTGCGGACGATTAAAGCTGAAATAATAATGGAATGCGATACAAGGCGGAATTCACAGCCAGGAGGAAATCGTTTACAGATTCCTTCTCTCGGAGGAGATGGATCTGAAAGAAGGGGCTCAGATTCTGTGATTGTGGTAAACTCTCGCTCTCCAAAGTACTTTGAGTTGAAGGTCCTAAATGGCGGAGAAAAGTCAACGCTGCTGGACAACTCTGTCAAAATACCCATTCCACAAATTTCCAAATCGATAGCGGACCCAAAAACTGCATCAGAAAAGAAGCGAAAAATACCAAAAGAGGAAACATTTTGTTCGATTGCATTGGAAGTTCTCTTCCCTTTCTTAATCGCTGGGGCTGGCCTGGTTGGAGCTGGCCTTGTACTAAATAAAGTTCAGGTGAAGCAATTCTTTCATTATTATGATTTTGACACAATAAGGGATTAATGCCTATTAATGCAATTTATAGTGGTGACAATTTAGCATGATTATGATTGTTCTTTATTGCATGCAGTTTTGGCCTGTATTTACGGAGTTGCCGGAGACATTAATCCTCGTTCCAGCACTGCTAGGACTGAAAGGAAACCTTGAAATGACGTTGGGTAAGAGTTCGCCCCATATATAAATGTCATCCGACATGAGAATTTACTGTCAGCTCAAATTTAAAATTTGACAAAAGACAAAAATTTCAAAATCTGTACTTTTTTAAAAACTTCCTTCGTTAGCGTCTCGGTTATCAACGCAAGCAAATTTAGGCAATCTGGACTCCCGTCATGCAGTTTGGCATATGACGAAAGCAAATCTCAGTCTTGTCCAGGTACATGTTATTATATTACATAGCAGTAATGTGTGACAGTGAAATTGAAACCTATTAAAATACTTAATAACAACTGGTCAAAATTATGTTTCATTTCAGTGTCAAGCAATTGTGGTGGGGTTTCTTGCATCCATTGGTGCATTTGTACTTGGATGGATCCAGGATGGACGGTTTGAGTTGAATCATGCTCTCATACTTTGCACTAGCAGTATTATAACTGCATCTATAGCCAGCTTTACATTAGGTTTGACATTGCTTTCATTTCTCATTCTTAATTCGCATTAATTTGCCAATGTATATTTGATTTTGCATGCGTCATATAAAATGTCACGTCAGCCGGCTTTCTTTGATAATATGATTTTTTTTGCAAATCGCATTGGTCAGAAATGGCACACTGCGAACTTTATTTACAATCCTTTTAATTATCCATTTCCTCAAAAGAAATTGCTAAACATGAATTTATACCAATAGCCAAACGTTTAAGAATTGTTTTCGACAGCTCAGCCTTGATTAATGATGAGATAACCTTTTGACATAATACTCCTCAGGGATAGACATTTCCAATCGAATTGCACATTATTTTTCTGTTGACTTTACAATACCAAACCAAGTTAGTTTAGTGCAGTTCCATTTTTTACTTTAAAAATGACAAGCCAAAAGTCATGCAGCATCACGAGTTGAAGGTTACGCTTCAAAGCAAATGCGTGTGCGCGCATGCTTCCTTCAATTCAGTTTATCAGTCAACGTCCACATTGCCATTAACTATCTAAATATTTGCATTGCATGGTGTTCTCATAAACGTGATCTTTATCAATGAATCCAATCATTGTTTACTTTCAGGTGTGGTAATGGTAGCAGTTGTGCTGATATCAAGAAGGTTTCGCATCAATCCAGACAACGTAGCCACGCCAATTGCATGCAGTTTGGGGGATATCACCACTTTATCCTTGTTAGCATGCATTTCGGATTTTTTCTATTGCGTTGTGGGTAAGTAAATAAACCAATAAATGTCTAGCACTTGATCTTTTGCAAATTATTTGCTATAAAAATTTCCTTTCTCCACAAATGAACCATATACGAGTCGGACGCAAAGGTTATCAAAGGTTCATACCATTTGAGCTTCTTCAAATATCATAATTTACATCATTGTTTGCAGAGTCTCATCAATGGCTTTGCCCTGCCATTATTTTTGGTTACTTCATTTCAATGCCAATATGGATCACAATTGCCAAAAGATATGATCTGACAAGGAGCGTTTTATATAACGGATGGACACCTGTCTTGAGTGCAATGGTAATTAGCAGGTATGCAATGAGTTATCCATGATTAATCTATCTTAAGCATATCAAATTAATGAGTCAGCATCCGACATTTCTCGGAAAAAAAGTATGCATAAAGCTTTGATGTGATGATTTTTAAATAAAAAAAACCACGTTTGATGTGACGTTTAAATTGAATTTTCAAATTGCCTAGCTGTGGAGGATTGATCCTTGACCTGGCAGTACGGAAATTCGATGGAATAGCAGTGTTCCAGCCTGTCATAAATGGAGTAGGTGGCAACTTGGTTGCTGTACAAGCTAGCCGGATATCGACCTCACTCCACATAGATCATCAACTTGGTTCGCTGCCGGAAGGGGCAGAAAATGTTTGCTCTAATCCATTTCGAGTGTTCTTCGCAAGAGGTGAGTTGTAACTGAGTGGAGTCAAGATAAAGGGTGCATTTGAATACAGTCTGTCACATCAAAACTGTATAATTAAATAATTTTCCAGGAGGACATGCTCGAACAGCAAGGGCCCTACTCACAGTTCTTATTCCTGGCCAACTTATATTCGTCTACACGATCTTATCCATTAAAGCAGATCAAACTGCTGTCCCATCCATCTTCGTTCTTTTCTACCTGCTGGCAGCTGTAATCCAGGTAATTTTAAACGCAGTACTTTAGAACCTATATGTTGAGCATTCAAACTTCCATTTATATTCTTGAAATTTGCAAGAATGAATGCCTTAATGGCACTATATAAATATTGCAATCTATATGAAGTCCTTTATTTAAAATCAAACAGAATGTTTGTATTTTATATGAGAATGGGCATGTTTTCGTCATGCGGGTGGGTGGATGTCTGTCTGTCCGTTCGATAACTCAAACAAAACTAATCCTATCAACTTCAACTTTGGCATACTGATTGTTTAGGTCAAGGGGACGAACCCTATTGATTTTCAGCTAAATTGGACAAACTAATCACAGTTAACTAATCATAATTAAGTTAAGTCAAAGAGTGTACATTGTAACAAAATTTTCACATTGCCCCATTGAGACCGGCGCTAATTACAAATGCATTGTCGTGGAGAATTTGGGATAGTGAAGGAGAACGAGTTATAATTGAGGAGGATAAGTGACAATTAAGGAGTATATGTGACAATTAAGGAAGATAAGTGACAACTGATAATTAAGGAGGATAACTGATAATTAAGGAAGATAAGGGATAATAAAGGAAGACAAATGACAATTAAGGAGGACAAGTGACAATTAGGGAGAATAGGTGATAATTAAGGAGGATACACAAATGACAATTAAGGAGGACAAGTGACAATTAGGGAGAATAGGTGATAATTAAGGAGGATACGTGATAATTAAGGAAGATAAGCGATAATTAAAGATGATAAGAGAACATTAAAGATGATGAGCGATAATTAAGGAGTATAAGTGATGGAAGGGAGGATGCTAAGGAGGATCGGGATATTGTTTGATTTTACCCTACTGGCTTACCAGCCTTTATTTTGACTGAAATTTAATTATTAAATGGTAAATCCGCAACTCGTAGCCTACATCTATATTTTAAATGTGAAAGTTTGTCTTGCAATATTTTTAGAAACACAAACCTTTTTTTTTTACTTTAATTGAGATCTGAATCAGCTTTAGTACCATAATTTATACATTACTCAACACTCTAATAGTTTTAATTTGACATTTATTTAATTATTTCGTCACAGGTGATGATCCTGCTGTACATTGCTGAAGTTCTAGTTAAAAGTCTATGGCTTCATGGAATAGACCCTGATAACTCAGCCATCCCATATTTGACTGCAATTGGAGATCTTATTGGAACTGGACTGCTGGCAAAATGTTTCATATTTATGTTTTTATTAGGCTACCCCGTGGATTCGGATACCGTTGAGTCACTTCATAGTCTTGAGGCTACCTGATTTACTGAATATTACATATCTTAATATTTTGTACATAATTATTATTTAATTGTATCCCATTTGGTACAACCTTTTACGTTTAGATTTTATGAATCAAGCGTTCGTTCGTAGACCTATTATTGAATCGGTAGAGTGCAACTATCTTAAACTCGAATGATTTTATATCTCACAAATGATATTAACTTCATTGTGAGCTATAATCTTTATTATGACGCACATTTATCATTGATTACCTGAATTTTATTTAGCTGTAGTTCAAATGTGCATTTAAACTGTATGTGCCATGCACAAATCATTTAAGTTATTTTGCATATGAACTATTTAACCGGATATGGCAGGAGGAAATATACTGGGACTGACATGATGTTGTGATGAACATATTATGAACTTTAAATTTTTATTACAGCACGATAAATAGGGGTAATGCTCATTGAAATTTTGTTATTTTTAATTATCTGGCTTTACTTATATTTAAATACGGATCTAATTATTATGTAAACATAAAGACAATATTATATTACAAGATAACAAGACAAACTGATAAAATAAATCAGGAAAAAAACACAAATAAATCAGAATAATATATATTTAGTATTGAGAATGCGGAAAAAATTTCCCATGTCATTCACCCGTGAATCTAATTCTTTCCCGATAGCAGGAAGCAAACATACGTTTTATAAATATATTAGCTGAAAATACACAAGTGAGGAAATTGTAATGAGAGTATGACGTGTTCCATCGTATTTTCTTGAATGTTTCCCTTCATGTTTTGTTTGCTTTTTGCATCGTTAAGTAGACTGCAACAACACACAGATATACAATACTTGATATTATTGGATGAAGGTTTAATCATCATTATCATATCATGAAGCTTGTGGAGGGAATGGGAAACAAGTTAAGTGAGACTTTAGACGACAATATTATGAAGAAAGGAAGGGTGAAACAAATGGTGAGTGAGTGTGCATGTTGGAAATGATTGTGAGTGACCCTTCCCAGGATTATATTACGTTTCCCCATGAGTTCCAGTTGTGATTACGATTATCATTCTTATTACCATTTCACAAAAATAACGGAGGGCATCTTTTTTCCTCCTCTCTTTACCTCTCTCTCTCACCATAATCATTCCTCCTAAGAGAGCAACAGCTCATTATTACCTCGCCTTTGTTAGTTCCATGAAATAGTGGTCGTGAGATGTGAGCTTCCATTGTGTGACGATATCAAACTCAAACATGAACAAGACGATGAAGTATGAATAAGATTCTATCATTTTATTTCGTCCAAAACAGTTTTATATATGTATAGGAGAGAAGCAAAGCAACCAAAACAACAGCTTGCATTACAATTCAGATGAGATGATTGGATATTATAAGTGTGCTCCTGGAATGCATACTGACAGATACTGATGGAACGTCATCATCATCATCGAGAAGCTATCGATGCGTGAACCCCCGATGGGTTTGTATTTGCTGAGCTGTGTACATGACGATGGTCTCAATAGATAGATGCGTATCTCGTGACCCCCACTGAATTAGATGGCACTTATTCGGTATCAGTCAATACACTTGTCCCATCAATTCCAGGCTGGTAAGGGTTCCTGTGACTACACACACATGCGTCATTGATGATGGAAAATGCAATATCCAATCAAGCATAGATAAAGCGTAGGGAACACTTGAAGTCACAATCAAGGAGTAGTTGTTTTTGTATGCTTCTCATATTTTATGTATATAAATTAACTATAAAATCCACATACATGATTCAAAACACTCCTGAATTGATCAAGAAGCTGCAAATCTGAATGCATTCTGTATACCTTGTTTTATGCCGTCAACTTTTAACTAAGGACTAAGCTAAGAATGGCTTTACCACATGCTCAATCCGTTCCTTCAATTCATACATTTTTAAAATATGAAAATCCTACCGAAATGCTACCAGATGAGCCAGATCCGCCACGTGAAAAGTCGATGGAATGGCTCAAGGTAATGCAGATAATGATATAGATATCTTTTTTTTGCACATTTTATGACACTCGGATTACCATTCCAGTTTTGGCTCTTTCGTACATCTGACATGAGGTTCATTCCTGATCCCCGATTAGTTGAATATGTCTCGGAATATAAAAAGTGCAAGAGGAAACAAGCTCCATCCCGTAAAAGTAGCAGAACCTTTCTGGAAAGCTTGTTTCCCACTAAATATTGGACAGATAACGGTGTTCGCTTCAAACAAAGAGTAATATACCTCTACCTACATGGATTACTTAGCATAATCTATTTTTTACTACAAAAGAAGCTCTTCCTTGATAGGTCTCCACATTACAATCCACCCGACCTGAACTACTAAATATTTTCAAAACGTTAGAGTCGGAAATGGTACGACGTCAAGCGAACAAGATCAATACCACGGTGGCTAGCTATTGCCCCATTCGATATACACTTCACATGGAACTATTTGGTACTAATGGCATTTTAGCAACAAAATACTAACCATTTTTTCTCAAGCGCATGCAATACTAATCTTACCAAATTACTCGTTCTCATGTAAATACAGATGAGTTGATTCGCCAAGTCACAATCGAATGCCGATTTCGGGGCTACTTGCTAAATCGTGTTCGTGGGGAATTGTACCAAACTCTTGACGCATTTAAAGTCCTCCTCCAAACATCAGTAGTAGAGGAATCTCGGTCTAATTCTACAGAAGTAGTAGATCCGGAGATCATTTCACTCCGATCAAGATTAGCTACATTGGAGGGTGAAGTGTCAGCGTTGCAAATGCAGAAATTTTATTTTGGTTGCGATTATAAAGAGCTTTGCGACAAAATGGACTTACTGGATAGAATCAGGACGCACCTTCACGAGCCTGAAATTGAATTCACCAATAAGATCCAACATGCAATGGAAGTAAGTAGTCTACAAATGAACTCTCATTTGGTTCTCAACTGTGTCATGTCCCTAATGGAAAACTAATTAGTAAAACGTAACTGTTAAATATAATGGTCACTTCTTACGTTTTTGCAGCGACAGCTTTTCCATTTTGAGAATCCACCCTCAATGGAAGAGGAGGAACTGGAGCAAGTTCTCATCCTTTAGAGCTCATCGTATTCGCAGTTACAAAACTATTAGTTAATTATCTTGAGAACAACAGGATCAGAATGATATCACGAAACACCTTCTGCTAATGACTGCGATGAAATCATGTTATACGCAACAAATACAAAAGGCAATACGAAAACTAAATGATCATATTGATGAACTATATGATAGCAATAAAGCTAACAGTCTTTACTTTGTTTTAAAATAATTAACAAATTCAATTTTCACAAGTTTGCATACCTTTATTTTGACAAAAACATTCAAAGGTAAATGCAATTAGCCTCTCCAGGTCAAAACATGAGTTCATGACCAGGGTTTTGGGTAAAAACCCTGTTGATCAGATCAGAGCTTAACCCTATAGAAGGACAGGCCAATGTATCCCGCAGCCAGACTAGGTCTTGAATAGCAAAGACCTTCAACCTTGAATTCAAGGCAAACATTTCACTTTCTACGGGCAAACGCCAAATATGTATGTTTAACATATTATAACGTTTCATCATACCTAGGCATTTTATTATTCGCTATCCTTTCTATACCACCAATTCTATAAATATGCATGATTGAAGGTCAGTAGTCAATGGTACACCACCATGCATAATACTAGACAGAGCTTCAAGCGTTGTTGTTGTTGAATGTATGAGATGACAAAGAAGATCAAACAAGATATCAAGATACCTTGCGTATATTTATGCATGGTGTAAACGAAGGGCTGCCACGAGACGGGCTTAGTTTTGTCAAGTCATCAACATTCTCTGCAAAGGGTACTCTGAACCTCAGACTGAGATGCAGCTTGCGACTTAGACCCATTAACATGGGATAGCTATCGAACTAGGTTATAAAAGTATGGCATAACAAGATTGGGTAAATTGGTTAGTAGATTAAGGAAAGGATTGGGGGTAAAAACTAGTCCTGTAAAACTTCAGTTGAGCTCATCACTGTCTTCATGGATATATCTGTAGTTCAGTTCTCATCTGGAAGCTCCTCTGGAAAGGTGAACGTGCCCAAGTGATACAGTTAACACGGAAGTTGTTTTAAGCATCAATTTTTTGTGTGTCTGTTTTGCCAGTGTAGAGCGTGCACAGTTAGCTTTTGCATGATTGACAAATATATGCAAAAATGAGCAAACTAAGGGAACTTCTCTCGCAGAGCATCGTAGCCAAGGTGGATAAGAAGGACTATGCTAGTATGGAGGAAAATATTGAGGAGGTGTTGAAGACGTTTCGACAAATGATCGAGGGTATGTACAAATATGAATACAAGTCAAAGAAATTTTGTAAATATTAAACTGTTATATTACTCATCAGTGGAACATATCTATCTGTTTATATAAAATATTTAAATTCCTTTTTATTATTTAGACAGCGGCGATGACTTATTGAAAAGCTGGAGATTTCAGGATGAGTTTTTACTTCGTTTCATACGCGGAAAGAAATATAAACTGAAATCTGCTTTCGAGAAGGTAAGTTGTGGAGTCGTTAGTTGTTGCTCAATGCATGTATTTATGTTTTACTATGTACATCATTGTATTTTTACAGCTGCAAAATAATGTGATTGCGAAAAGGCACTCATATCCAGAAATTTTCGAGGTACTCTACCCAAGCGCATTGCGAAGCTATTTGGATAAGCAAATGATGCGTATCTTGAAGCATCGGGATAATCAAGGATCACACATTGTGATTTTTAAGCCAGGTGATATATATTTATTACGCACTGACATGCTATAACTGATGTTTTAAGAGCTACTAAAATTCGCAAGGATTTACCAATTGAATGACTCGATTTTCTTTTTACTAAATCCAACTAGAAAACTATGACCCCCAAGAAACCTTGGTTGATGATTTATTGCGAGTTCAAATATTGGTGACTTGGGAAATGATGAGCTTCAAGGAAACGCAGTTAAATGGAATCGTCATTATTGTTGATGGGTCTGGATTTTCTACAAAGCAGATTAAAGTTGTAACTCCGTACAACGCCCAAAAATACGTGACACTTGCAGTTGTATGCAAAAATCACATTACATTTTATTTCAATGCATTATTTCAAATTCATGATTTTTCAAAAATGACTACTTTGTAACGTTTTTTGCTTAATGACTAGAAATGCAGCCCAACAAGGTTCAAAGGATGCTATGTTGTGTTCCTACCACAAGTTCTTCATTTTGGAGTTCAAATGGTGAGGGCACTGCTACCGGAAAAAGTTCGCAATCGGGTACGTATAAATATGATTTTAAAATGCTGATTTATACACCATTCCCATCTACATTCTAGTGATTTTTTTCTTTTTTAGATGGTGTCTTTCGGAAGTAACATGGATGAATTTTACAAACTCATTCCTCAAAGTATCTTACCAATCGGGTTGGGCGGAAGTTTGACGGATGATGAAGCAATCGACTACGACCTAGAGAATGCTTTGCTGGGCAAGGATGCTTACTACAAGGACTTGATACAATAACCAGTATTGTTGGGAAGGTTCAAAGTCCCTTAATCCTGTACAAAGTTATTTTTGGTCGTTCTTGGGATAGGTCGTGTAAATTTTCAAACGTTCCTTTGGTTCTTTGTTTGGTTAGATGAATATTTTTTATATTTTGTAATAAAAAAGATTTCCACATTCAAAACATGTTTTTTTCAAAAACTTTACTCTCTTATAGAGGCAGGCATACATAACCTTACGGTCATCTTGTCTGAAGTCTAAGGTTACATATAATAGAATTCTTTTGTTTAGTTTGTAGGGATACAAACATGTGTAGTTCTAGGACATATATTTTTAGGTCGGTCGGTTGTTGGGATCTCCGATAACGTTGCTTGCACCCTGAACGAGTCCTTGGGAAGTGGCATTGTAGCCGACTAATAACCCATTGAAGGTGTTGTTGGCTGCAGCTGAAGCACAAAGTTAAAAATGAAAATCATAATATGCTGTATCCACAAAATAGGACTACCCTAACATTTTACACGGTCTTACATCCGAATCCATTAAATAAAGAGTTGGCACCGGACACACCTCCTTGTAGCGCGGCTGTAAATCCGGAAATAAATCCATTGAAGAAGTTTGAGACGCCGCCTGATGCCCCTTGATTTGATCCTTGACCATCTTGAGGCATTGCTAGTGCCTGTTGCTGCTGCTGCTAGAATATAATATCAAATTGGATTATAACAAAACTCATGAGGAGTACAGCAATGAACTAAAGAGTAAAGTGGGAGCAGAATCTACTAGTATACCTGAAGAATTATTGCTAGCACCAAAAATATAACGACTTGGAAATATGCCATTTTTTAAATAATTTTTAATCCAGAATGAAAATTAAGAGGAGCTTGAGCTTGGATGATTAGTGTACTACTGTATCAATCTAAACTCTTCAGAACGCTTATTACCAACCTTTCTACTTGGATGTATTTTATAGTAAATATTGTGCTGAACTTGAAATCAACTGCTTTCAGACTAGACTCACTGTTACGCAAAAATGTTCCACTCCACAAAGGAATATGTTATTGTTATGCATTATTAGGTCTGGACGGAGAACGAGTGTTTGCTTTTTCAACAAAGGACATTGGGGTGGAAGGAGACGTGAGTGTAAAGGGTTGAGGAAAGTGAATTCTTTCTCATTGTGATAAACAGATTGCCGTTTTCATGATACACACCACTCAACAAAGCCACATCTTTTGTTGAACACATGTTGATATAGACATGCTGGAGCGAAGCTGTTTCGGACTTCCTTATATTGCTTTATTTTGAAATACTGGTTAACATTCAACATTTAAATTAGCAAAAATAAAAACATGCTGTTGTTATTTCTAAACTTTTCGTTTATCTTCCCTCGTTTGACTGTCAAACCATTCGCGCATGGGTTGATAATACTTAGCCATCCATTGTATATTGTCCTTAATGTCAGTTACATGCTCATCAATATCAACGACGTCTTTTTCCATAAGGATTTGAGGCAGATTCTCGGAATAAATTTTCTGAACCTTTTTTCATCAACCAAATAATTAGCATTACAAAAATGTTTTCAACATTAATTCACATGTTGAGAAAATTCATAAGCAATTCTACCTCCAGCAAATCCTCTTCCGTATGCAGGTAATCTGTCAACAGGCTAAAAAGTACATTAACACTCCTCGTGCCATTTAAGTATCGAATGACGGCAGGGAGTCGAGTACGAAGGAATTTGATAGCCAAATGTCTACGGGATGGATTGCTCGACAAACTTTCAAAAATAACCAGAAATTCCTCCTTTGAGACACCCAGAGTCTCTTTGTCAATCACGCTGTCCATAAAACTGTTCGAATTACAACGATAAAAAGTCAAATCAAGTAACTTCATCTCTTGATTTTAAATTTACAGCAAGAACTACTACCGTACACATTCAGAACATCTTCGTCTTCAATACATGTCAAACTTTTGGCTAAGCGTAAGCTCTGCAGCAAATTGGTGGCTTTGGCAAACTGATCAACAGCAAACAACCAGTTTCTGCCTCCTCCAGCCCTGACTCCGTAGCAGTACATAAAGTCTTGAAGGTCAAGTGGTACCCTTTAAAATTTCAATTGAACGCTGTCGTTTAGTGTTTACTAAGCTTCATGGAATTAAAATCATTATTATGCATAATTTTGCAGAAACATACGGATTCTTTTCAGGACTATTCATCCATTGCACAAAGAGATTGTTGGCATAGTCAAAGCACATTTGTGAGCCCAATCGACATGCCCATGTAAGGAGTCTTGACCTTGTCGTAATGATAATTCCTCTATCCTCGGGAGATTGCTCAAACCCAATTTTCATTAGTGCACCTTCTAACCGTGGCAGCAGGTAGTCCTAAAATGAATTTATTTTGGCATATATTTGCAAAAATATATATTATCAACTCAAGTTTTTACTCACTCTCAATCCCTGGAACGCTGGCAAAGAACGCGACGTATTTCGACTACTTGCATCTGGATATTCTCGGTAGAAGTAATGTAGGCGTCGTAGGTTACTTAAGAGAATGTGCCAAACAATTTCCTCTGTCTCGTTTCCGAAATATGTGGTAAACTCAAGAGCTTTGGAAATTTGCAACTCGCCTAGAAATGTTTATATTAGTAGTTAGCACAACACAGTATGAACCTCTTTTCTTTTATAAGGATATATTATATGTATAGCAGACCTTCTGTAGCAAAATTGAAGTAATCATCCAAAAGTTGACTTCTTGTCATGGGGCTAATAACCGAATGGTCAGTATTGAGTTGTTCACGTAGAAGAGAAGCAATATTTTCGTCATAATGTACTCTAAAGTATCCTATGGGTAACAAATACATCAACCAGTTTGATAATGGGAGTTCCCATGTTTAAAAATACTTCCTGAAATTGACTGATTTATTGTACCGGTGGCATCAGGGTTAATGACAAGCCATTTGCTTGTATCAACATCCACATTGACTAGAGCAACGTCTTTAGGAATCCATATCTTGGGCAAATGATTGCTAAAATCTGGTTCATCTGCCGAAGCGATGGAAATGGGGACATGCCATGACAAAAGTGCCTGCTCTTGCAATTTTTTAGTCTTTCCTTGCTCCTGAGTCATACGGATGAGAAATTCATTAAGTGATTAATAGGACGTTACATAGAACCAAAAGTTACATAAATCCTGACGTGAGTACGACATGATACAAACTAATATTTGTTTACCAATATTCTGACATGGTTCTGAACTTGGATAATTGAGATCGCGCTGGAGTTCTTTGTGACTACTCTGATGACTGGGAAACCTAAAACATTCCAAAATATTGAGTGTGTGTACTTATTTAAGGCTGTTATGAGCATTAATATGAGCTCAAAAGATGGTAAAAGAAGTTAGTAACCTCTTTGCTTTGTCCATCCATTCATGATGTCAGTGACAGTCAAGTTATTAGGAAGCTCAATTCCATCTTCTACAGCCTGCTCTTGCAAAGCTTCAAAAAGATTGTCTTGTACAGCTGCCTTGAAAGCCCTGGAAAAAAAGATTGATGAACGTTGTGTTCTATTCTTGATATGTATGCATATCCATTGAAATGACATTAATTGCTGCCTGCCCATTTAAAAAAGAAGAATGTTTAAAAGCTATAGTGTTGCACTACCATCGCTTTAAGTAACGACTGATGCCTGAACGTAATGTTTTTGACGTGAGGAATCCATCCATCATTCGAATGAGAGCTGCACCTTTGTAGTACGGAATTCCAAAGAATCTGTGAGCAAGCTCATCAGGATGATCAGAGTCAAGTAGGATGGGATAGCTTGAGCGTTCTCGTGAATCCAGCCGGAATGCAAATTGGTTTGCATCCACCAAAAGTCTCTTCATTGGCTCGAATTCAGGATTGGTGGCATTTTGTCCGATGTAGGAATAATACGTTGCGAAACCTAAAGAGTTTAATTTAGTTTGACGACTACCTAAGCTAATGTTTCATTTTGCTAATGACCTAATATTTTTCAACTTGGAACGTCATTTTGGGCTACATTTTTGATTTGCCTGAAATTCATATATGTTGTAGGGCACATAAAGTTGAGCCATTTCACCAAGTTTCAGATTTTTTGAGATACCCGTTTCGGAGATTTTCGGGAAAAACGGGTTAATTCGGTTTTCCCACTTTTACTCAAAAACTATAAAAGCTAGAACCTTAATTCTTTTTTTTAAATGAAAGAAGACTAAATTTTGGAGGTATGGTTTGCTTTCGAATTTTAAAATTTGCCTCCAAATTTTTTATAAAAAATGTCAAACAAAAAAAGGCACAAAACCCACCATAGCTCAAAAACTATGTGTCGTAGAGAAAAAATAAGACCAGATTCGGAATCAGCGAGTCAAAATACAGGTATCGTTTGGCTTAGTTTTTCAAATTTGAAAAATTTCAAAATCGGGATTTTCGAATTTTTGGTTTTCCCCTCATACTTCGAAAACTATGCGTCGTAGAAAAAAATAAGACAAGATTCCGAATCAGCGAGTCAAAATACAGATATGGTTTTTGCTTAGTTTTCAAATTTGAAAATTTCGAAATCGGGTTTTTCAAAATTTTGGTTTCCCACCATAGTTCAAAAAACTATGTGCCGTAGAGAAAAAATAAGACCAGATTCGGAATCAGCAAGTCAAAAACAGGTATGGGTTTGGTAGTTTTTCAGATTTGAAAATTTTGAAATCGGGTTTTCGAGCGTGGAGGCTCCCAGTTCAGCATACAACTTCATGGCTAGCGTTCTTCCAAGGAAGGAAGACGCCATCCCGCAAAGCCATAAACCACATTGCGAGAGCGATTGTACAGTTTTACCAGAATTGACAACCAAACTTTTGTTGCGTAAACAGTTGCAAAATTGCATTATACAGCAATTAGCGTAGTCCTGGCACTACTATGACCATCTCGTTACCCTTTCAAGGAAAATTTAACTATTGTGTATGATCCACTTATGGGCCTGGGGTTCTTGCATAATGCTTGATTGTGATAATGCATGATCCACTTATGGGCCTGGGTTCTTGCATAATGGAAGACAAATAAAAGTGCTGTTGAAAAATGTCATCGGCTCTGTAACCGATAACACATTCCTTACCCATGCATAATGAAAGATGTCAAGACACCAAATGAATTCGCCTCTGAACTGTTTTGGGATACTGAGAAAGCATAAACTAGTCGAGAAGGAGGAAATAAAAACCACAGATTTTTAACCCCCTCTGCCTTCCAATGGTTCTTCATGTTTTATCGGACAACTTTTCCTGCGACAACTGATGTCAGCCTTGCTAAATTCCACCAGAACACGAAGCCGCGTTGCTTAACCTACTCCATTCTCATGTATCCACCTCGACCTGTAATTCAATCCAACCAAGAGAAAGTCGATGACACGAAGGTGAAATTTCGAAAATTTCATTTGTACGACCAAATCTGGGTTAGCATAGTTGTAAACTATGGTGGGAAAACC
>LJIJ01000787.1:0-74589 GCA_001718145.1 Orchesella cincta | reverse complement strand
AACTCCATTTTACTTCAATTCAATTACCCCTCATCATGCCATTTTGCTATTTGCATACGGACATATCAAAATTCGTACAACAGTGAAGAATGAAGGAATTGATGACTAAAGGCTTTCTGCCTTTATACTGCTCAAAGTAAATGGCAGCCGCTGACTTTGCGTAAGCAAAGCAGTGGACTATATGAGCATTTAAGTCGCGTTTGTATTTCATGCGAGAACTACTAATTAGTAAGCCGAATAAGTAGATGTGAGATATGCGGAGCTTATGTGTGTGGCGTTAACATTTCAATTTTATGTTCTGCAGTTATCATATTTGTATTCCATGTAGCGTTTACAGCCTAAAGTTAGCAGCGTTATAATAACATCTAAAAGCTAGTTGTGAGGCTGATGTGCATTTGATGGCCATATGATGACGAGAATCGAGGCAGTAACACAGTCAAGCGTATCTTCTGTTCAAATAGTTATAGAATACATATTAAACAGCAGGTAAAAAGCAAGAAAAAAATGTTGCCCGAATGTGATTGGAGGACATTAGTACGCAATGCTACAATCGTTATGTATTCCCTTTGAGCATTTTATTAGAGAGCAAATCAAGCCGAACTAGTAAAAGACCTGGCCTATATCACTTGACAATACAATTTATGCGATGATGCACTGATGTGATGTGGCAGCAACGTGAAAGCCACTGCGACTGACTGCCCAGCATTCGCGATTGCGGCCTTTGCTGCAGAGTTGTAAATAAACTCAAACATCATCAGCATCACCATCCACAGCCTAACTCTCTTCGCCTATCGTTATACATATATGCCTAAATTTCGCCACCAAGAAGATACACCTGCGTTCGCTGAAATCGAATGGTTGATGTTGATATTCTTGTCTACATATGCAAAAAGGACATAAAAGAATGCCTGAAAAATGGTACAAACTATTCGCCTAACCTTGATGTGCTGCAATAGAATGTAAACGCTTAGCTTTCTGCAAATGAAAATGATGCCTTCGTTCGAGAATCTTACATTCATGCAGTTACTCTCTGCAGCCTGCTGCAGTTGTTACTTGCCACGCTGACTGTTGGTGCAAGTTAGTAGTGTCGTACGCTGTCTCAAAACGAAGCAGGGTTGATGTTGATTGCATATAAAAAATGGATAAGTTGTTCCTCGCCAGTTTCTTCTCGCATTAAATTATACCTTGTGGCAGCTCTATCGTCTTATTTCGGAGAAGCAAGTTCTTTGGACCGAGAAACGTGTTGTGTGTAGTAGCTCAACTGATAAAAAGGTGTGAGATTTTTATTGCAAGATTGTATCTGTCTATACATTCATAAGTATTATTTTGATACATGGTTGGCAGTGGTGCTGAAACGGTTTTTAGGTATTAATCCTCATCGTTGCTGCGCCAAAACAGGTGAAAAGTGTTGTGTAAAAGTTCATCACGCTCCCTTAAGCCGGTCAGCTTGGAGATAGACGGCTTGTAAACTCCGAGTGCTATCAATAATGCGTTAGGCACGGTTTTATGCTCTTTTGTAAACGGTCATTTTGCTAATTATCCTCGTTGCAATCAAACACCGTGATCGGATATCAAATTGTGTTATGATTTTGTGAATTAGTCTCCAACCCGTGTACTCTAAATGTTTGCAAGCTGTGTTTTAGATACACTGATAAGTTCATTAATTGCGAGAACTTTATTAATCACATAAAAGCCATCACCGTGTGTTTGGCTTACGCGTAAGAATGATGTATATGGATGGTTGTAAATGGTCGGATAAGATTAATATCAGAGGCGCAAACACGACTGCATTCTAAATGGTGGTGGAAATTATGAGATTACTACAACCCTAGTTCGCTAATTCCTTTACCGCTTGGATTGTGATTGGATATCAAATATCAGCACCAGTGAACACATTGGTGCAATCAGCTTAATCTATATTTTCTGACTTGCTGCCCGAAAAGGTATTATAATCCTAAATTGAAATCGCTATTACTTTTATATGGCTTTGGAGCAATTTTCATTAATCTTCTGTTGGTAGTCTGTAGAGGTATATTTGGTTTTATTGCTAAGCCCTGATATATTATAGTGGGATGGAGTATATGCCGAAATGTTATATTTACAAGTTTTTGGTTAGAACAGATAAAAAGTCATTTTCTCTAGCTAGGAGCCTACCAAATAAATTTGATTAAGCCGGATAAGGTCATTGCGAAAGAGCTATGGCTTGGATTAAATAGAATTTATGTTTTTTTCGGCTCTTCTCTCTATCTCCGTGGCTGAGTTTAGTTGACAGAGATACAATCATAATGTGCATAACATTTCCACACTGTTTTCATTTCTAAGCATCACTTTGCTTTCTAACTTGTGAATAAGTTAGTAATAGCAACATATATTACCTCATTCATAATTCAGTTGTTCCAGATTTGTTTAAGTTGTTATAGCCAGCTCCATTAGCATACAAAGTAACAGCAGGAACGCGGAAAGTTCAGATTTTCTTTTCGAGTTTTAGCGGATCTGAAGAACTGTGTGTGTCTGGAAAGAAAGTCAAATACAAGGTGACAGCAGTGGTCGAAAACGTACGACCGTTCTCTATATATAAATGTTAGAGCAATACCGACTTTGTATTTTCAACAAGCCACACACAGTTCTTCAGATCTCGCTAAACTCGAAAAGAAAATCTGAACTTTCCGCGTTCCTGCTGTTACTTTGTATGCTAATGGAGCTGGCTATAACAACTTAAACAAATCTGGAACAACTGAATTATGAATGAGGTAATATATGTTGCTATTACTAACTTATTCACAAGTTAGAAAGCAAAGTGATGCTTAGAATGAAACAGTGTGGAAATGTTATGCACATTATGATTGTATCTCTGTCAACTAAACTCAGCCACGGGAGATAGAGAGAAGAGCCGAAAAAACATAAATTCTATTTAATCCAAGCCATAGCTCTTTCGCAATGACCTTATCCGGCTTAATCAAATTTCATTTGGTAGCTCCTAGCTAGAGAAATGACTTTTTATCTGTTCTAACCAAAAACA
The DNA here is from genome assembly GCA_001718145.1 of Orchesella cincta. Lineage (NCBI taxonomy): Eukaryota > Metazoa > Arthropoda > Collembola > Entomobryomorpha > Orchesellidae > Orchesella > Orchesella cincta. The sequence goes on along the minus strand of LJIJ01000787.1, from coordinate 71,570 downwards.
TTGTAAATATAACATTTCGGCTTATACTCCCATCCCACTATATATATCAGGGCTTAAGCAATAAAACCAAATATACCTCTACCAGACTACCAGCAGAAGATTAATGAAAATCTGCTCCGAAGCCATATAAAAGTAATACGATTTCAATTTAGGATTATAATACCTTTTCGCAGCAAAGTCAGAAAATATAGATTAAGCTGATTGCACCAATGTGTTCACTGGTGCTGATATTTGATATCCAATCCACAATCCAAGCGGTAAAAGAATTAGCGAACTAGGTTGTAGTAATCTCATAATTTCACCACCATTTAGAATCCAGTCGTGTTTGCGCCTCTGATATTAATCTTATCGACACATTTACAACCATCCATATACAATCATTCATTCACCGCATCAAAAACACACGGTGATGGCTTTTATATGGTTAATAAACGTTCTCGCAATTAATGAACTTATCAGTGTATCTAAAACACAGCTTGCAAACATTTAGAGTACACGGGTTGGAGACTAATCTCACAAAAATCATAACACAATTTGATATCGATCACGGTGTTTGATTGCAACGAGGATAATTAGCAAAATGACCGTTTACAAAAGAGCATAAAACCGTGCTAACGCATTATTGATAGCACTCGGAGTTTACAAGCCGTCTATCTCCAAGCTGACCGGCTTAAAGGGAGCGTGATGAACTTTTACACAACACTTTTTCACCTGTTTTGCGCAGCAACGATGAGGATTAATACCTAAAAACCGTTTCAGCACCACTGCCAACCATGTATCAAAAAATAATACTTATGAATGTATAGACAGATACAATCTGCAATAAAAATCTCACACCTTTTTATCAGTTGAGCTACTACACACAACACAGTTTCTCGGTCCAAAGAACTTGCCTCTCCGGAAATAAGACGATAGGACTCCACAAGGTATAATTTAAATGCGAGAAGAAACTGGCGAGGAACAACTTAATCCATTTTTTATATTGCAATCAACATCAACCCCTCTTCGTTTTTGAGACAGTACACACTACTAACTGCACCAACAGTCAGCTCAAGTAACAACTCCACAGGCTGCAGAGAGTAACTGCATGAATGTAGATTCTCGAACGAAGCATCATTTCATTTGCAGAAGCATAAGCCGTTTACATTCTAATGCACACATAAGGCTTAGGCGAATAGTTAGTAACTTTTTTCACATTCTTTTATGTCCTTTTCATATGTACACAAGAATATCAACATCAACCATTCATTTCACGAACGCAGTGTGTATCTTCTGTGCGAAATTAGGCATATATGTATACACGATCAGCGAAGAGAGTTAGCCTGTTGGATGGTGATGATGATGAGTGTTTGAGTTATTTACAACTCTGCAGCAAAGCCGCAATTGCGAATGCTGCAGTCAAGTCGCAGTCTTTCACTTCTGCACATCACATCATCATCATCGTCATAATATTGTATTGTCAAGTGATATAGGCAAGGTCTCTTTACTAGTCGCTTTTTTGTCTCTAACTAAATGCTAAAGGGAATACATAACGATTGTACATTGGTACATAATGTCCCTCCATCACATTCGCAAACATTTTTTCTTTTTACCTGCTGTTTAATATGTATTCTATAATATTTGAACAGAAAGATACCTTGACTGTTTACTCTCGATTCTCGTCATCATATGGCCATCAAATGACCACCTCACAACTAGCTTTTAGATGTTTTATGAACGCTGCTAACTTTCAGGCTGTAAACCTACATGCAATACAAATATATAAATGCAGAACATTAAAAATTGAAATGTAACCCACACACATAACTCCCATATTCACATCTACTTATTCGGCTTACTAATTGTAGTTCTCGCATGCAAATACAAACCACTTAAATGCTCATATAGTCACTGCTTTGCTTACCAAAGTCAGACGCTGCCATTTACTTTGAACAGTAAATAAAGCAGAAAGCCTTTAGTCAATCAATTCATTCATTCTTCCACCTGTTGACGAATTTGATTATGTCCGTATGCAAATACAAAATCATGATGAGGGGTAATTGATTTGAAGGTAAAATGGAGTTATGTGTTTGGCTACCCTACTCAACTCACTCATTTATGGACCTTTATCGAATAAATTGCAATGAAAATGCATGCATTGATTTAGCTCTGCAAATAAAATGTTAAAACACGAAATTACCAAATGATGATGGAAGCCTATGCTAAAAAGCGGATTGCAACACCTTCTTTAATGTATTTACTTTTAAGGCGAGGCTTTTTAAAGTTGATGATTTTCGATCAATACCTCTTTCAACTTTAATTGAGAGTGCAAACATTCACAAAGAATTGAGTTGTTTTTTGCACACTCTCAAGTTACCGCTGTTGCTGCGCTTCGAGATTGACGTGCAGCTCAGTGTTTAAACTTTAATTTGAACGTTTTATGTAATTTCATTATATATGCATGGTAGATTATGATGATGATGACGACGATGTACGGTAATCATTACTTGATTTTACCAAGGGTGAAAATGTAATTCGGTCTAATTACTACTTGTAAACTATGGAGGCAAATATTAAAAGGTATTTGAACTGCAGTGCAGTGTGTAATCCACATCTACGCTAGAGAAACAACGCTTCCTGCAAATAACTGCATCACCACCATACTGAAAAAAACTAAAACAGAGTCAGCAACCTTCTGATTTTGAATCATAATATTTTCTTTTCATACATCTTCCAGTAAGAGTATTCATGATCACCAGATACAGGTGGTTGTGTACGTTATTTGTTGACGGTGACTGAATGAGATGTAAGATTAAAAGAGAATGCCAGTCCAAGAATACATGCATCTACTTTTTTATAGCTCGCCCTCACGGTTTTTCTGAGGTTGAGTAACATGCATTTGGAGTAGGTACGCCCGGACGTAAATCACAAATCTTAAAAGAAGTAGGCGTACTATATATAACGTACCTTGTTAGAGCAGTGCAGCGATAGTGTTCAAATGGAATTTTATCAAATTTGTAAATCTTTCTCAAATCCCAAATGACATTCTAGAGTCTTGAGTTTCACATTGCAAAACAACACTGATGCACTTTTCCCTGAATTTTACACTTTTGTATTCTTACAGATTTCATTTCAGGATGTCTTTTCAAGCGAACAATCAATGTTAATGATTACATCGAATGTATGTAAACGACACAAACAAATAGGTAACCACCTATAGATAGACGTCACAACACACTTGCACCGGGATATAAAACTATTATTCTCCTTTTTCTGTCCTATAGGTTAATTGCACAATAAAATTTGTTGGGTGATTCAACGATAAGACTTTTGTGCAACACGTTGGTATTTCAACAAAAGCCATCGCGAACTCTAAAGTTAATTTCGGTTAAAACACATTTTATTAATGACCATAATATAAAAAATATTTTATTCTGTACATAAAACTTGCTTTAGAATCTTATTTTTGACAAGTTCGGATAGTATATTATCCATGTTGTTAAGTAAAATCCTACGTTTGAATGTTGTTTTATATTCGGTAAAATGTGAAGTCATCAGGAAGCTTTTTTTCGCACCCTTTACCTTCACAAGCTGCTGCTAATGTAACAAAATGCCTTCCTTTTCCTGACATTGAATTCTGCTTTTTATGATGATACCACCACTTATTTCCATATTATCGAATCATAAAGTCTGAATGGGAATGAGGAGGAAACATACACAGAGAACACGAGCATTACATTACATTAATATAAATGATGATGAAACTCATGTTGTATACATGATTTTTTTCTATTCAATAATGTAAGGGTTTTGCTACCTTGTGTAATACTGGCATTAGAGCAGACGAAGAAAAATAAGTATGAACTCAACCGCTGCAGCTCCCAGGCTCAACGCTTATAAGCATTTACTATCATGGGATGATCAGAAATGATGGTGGTGGGTTTTCAGTTTTATGCATGTAACATGGGATTTCGTGATGTGGGAGATACGTAAGCGCGGAACGTTGCATTCACTCCAAGAACTGCTAGCAACATCAACGCTGCATGTTACTACACATTGCATCCATGATGAGAAAAGATGAAATGGAAGAACAGGTGAGTTGCGATGATCGTGGTGGTAGGGTTTTGTTTGTTGCTGCACCCTAAAGCAGTTGACTTCATAGAAATACAACATGAGATACCACTACTAGAAATATCAGACGAACATCAAGGTAGATTCTCCGTGCAGTGCAACATGTGCATTTCTTATTTCGTTATATAAAAATCCTTTAAAAAAGGTATCATTCAAGATGACCATGTATATTAGAACCGAATCTCCCTTATGATTATAATTTTCATTCGCGTCTAGAAAACAACTAATGTGCAGGTTGCAAATGGACTCATCATATGTATACTTTTGGTGATGCAGCTCTGTTTCAGCACTTTTTGTGAAAATAGGAAGCGCAAAATGGGAGGAATACATAGAAAATGAAGTATAAAAGTTGGATACAAAGAGAAAAATATCTAAATACAGCAGAGTGAAACGAAATATATGCAAACAAACAAGACTACTTGTTGATTTAATGTCACTGAAATCTCAAAGCAACATGATTATAATATGCAAACATTGTTAGGAATAAAAAAGGAATGACAAAAAATGCACAAATGTGAATAGATGGTAGCAAGCATATATTTGCAAAGGTATAAACGTAAACTTCCTATAAATGTGATAAAAGAGAAAACGTAATAAGATACTTTTGTGTTGGTGCTAGTTTTCATTCTTACTTAAGGAAATAATGGGACCACATTTACAATTTAAAGTACCCTTCTCATCTTGTCAATTTTCTAAAATGAAATGAGCCACAGCCAAGCATCAAACCTTACACTTGAATTAGCAATGTGGAGGTTGTTTAATATAAAATATTAAGGATGAAACTCTACAAACTAAAATGCAGTATTTGTTTTTTCGCAGTTAAAAAGGAGGCTGGTGTTTGCATTGTTAAATTATTCATGAAAAAATGTATAACAAGACTTGTGCCAGTGTATCTTCTCCCTTTTCAGTGTCAGCCCTTCCTGCTGTCCTTAAAACATTATTTTTTGACAGATTGCGATAAACAAGGCGCGGGTGATTTCATGTACATGACGGGCTCGTAAATAGAAAAGTGGTCTGTTATTATTACTTGAACTAACTTTATATTTCAGGCAAACCAACAATAATTTTTTTAGGTTTATGTATGTATGCCAAAATAAAATCCCATGTTAATGTCTTCCTTGCGGCCCAAAATGCAGAGCAAAATGTAAAAAACTGTAGTTGGGAAGGCTGTTGCGGCTTTCCCTGAACTTTGCAATTTTTTGTATGAAGATTTTCAGGAAAACTGATACATTTTGCAATACCTGTAACTAGCATTTATATTTATACATTATACATGATCGGATGAGATGAGGGCTAGCTGTCGGCAAAAAGAACTTTGGTTAGATTGAAAACTTTTTTTTTGCATATTCACACCAACCACAATGTGATGCTGGTACTTGGGTCATACATACTTAGGTTTGTTGCACGTCTTCATCTTCGTCATATGTTGTTGTATGTATGTGAATAGTAATTTACCAGATGCTCTGGGCACACAACGGCTCTAGTGTGTGATGTGATGCGATGACCTTTCGTATTTTTGATATAAAATGTTCGTGCACAACAGTAACAAATATGATAAAGGTTTCATCATTTTCAGCACAATATAAGTACAATAGACCATTTCGCGTACGACAGCAGGAGCAGCACCCGATGTGGATCAGATTGTGCAGAAAATATCCTCTTATTATGTCATTAGTGCATGGCAGATTTATCTGAGAATATTCCGCATGTCTTAGACTGATAATATGATGATACTACTACGCAATGTTGCAAATAATAATTATCCTATTTCTTTTTTTACAAAAACACAATAATTCCTCCCAGGTAGGATGACGGTACATGCCAGAAACATAAATAACATCTTTAGGGGATGACATTGCAGGAGGAAGATAACAGATATGGGCTGCGCGGCTTGCTAAGTACAGTTAAAAGAAAATGAGTAATTTGTGTACAACTAGACATCACTCACGACGATAATTTAATAATCGTGTCTTTGCGTGGAGCTGATGATGATCCGATGGCATTATATAGCCGAAGGGAAAATTGATAGGAGACAAGAAAATTGAAGGAAATCTATAAAACCAGAAGACCTTAGGATTAGGTTGTCTTTGCCAATATACGGAGTAAGAATGCGAACGCACGTATGAATGTTGCATGTGTGGTGTGGGATGGGGTTCATACATATACTACAGGATCATTTTCCTTTATTCCCAGGAACAAAAGACAAAACTAGATACGCGATACTAGAGAGCTCTCTTTACTAGTAAACCGCCATGATGACGCAATATGTATTGGACGTATACAAAGTTCAATTGTTGATTATCGCGTGGAAAGGACTTTAAGAAATCGATACTAGCCACATCTTGAGACTTGCAAAATTCTGACGGCAGAATAGTTGGCAGTGGTCATTGTAAATTGTTTAGATAGCAACTTGATACTCATAACTGAAACCTGAACCAATTTCCTCTTTTACATAATGCATGAAAATTCTCATCTTTAATTTAACTATCATCATTCAGCATACCAATCAGCATCAACACCAACAACATATATTCTGGTCTTCTCACGTAACTAGAAAATTACAGGGGGAATGTAGTAGCAAGTATATTAGCCTATTTTCTTAAATGTTGTCAACCATTTCGAATCACGATCTTAAAAACTGTTCGTCTGCTTTCCCATCAATATGTCTGAGAATCTGCTATAAACTATAATACCTATTGAACAAAAACCAGAAAGTATTAGTATTGAGTAAAGGGAATAAGAACCGCTTTGCCAAAAATATTCTTTTTGTTAGCAGGTCGTTCATTGTATTTCACATAGAAGCAAAATGGCACTAGTGGCGTGAGCACATCATATCATTGCTGTAAACTTTTGTGACTCACAAAGTTTGGCTTGCAACTGCATATTCATTCAAAATTCATTCAAAGATGTGTTATTGTTATTTTTGCCTTTTCTTTTGCTCTTATTTTTATCTGTGTGCCACGCACAAACTGTTTTATTTAAATGGAAACGTGTAGAGAGTAATCAGAGTGGTAATGAAATGACAAATTTGAATGGAGTGATGCTATCATATAAAGGAATGAATAACACTCGTAAACAAAGTGAGTGTAGGTGGATGTGGATGCGACAGCTACAGAATAATGCATCACGCAGATTTTCATTTATTGCCAGCTGCATAAAAGTTTATTGTCAGTCAAGCTTCTTCAAGAGGATGAGTTCAAGATGAAGATCACATCACACCGTTTTTATAACTTGTGGTTGCATTCACATTCATGAACCATTCTTCTTCTTTCTGGGGGAGGTGGTAATCAAATTCTTTTTTAATTTCCTATTTACGGTGACGACAAAAACCGTAATCTGCAAAACTGTGATTGTGCGTCATTGGTCATAGTCAAAAAGAAATTCAAAAGCGTCGTGTGTGTTTAATCTTGCATGTATCTTTTTAAAATATTTATTTTGGCTCGGTGCCTTGTCGGCTATGCACCGGGATTGACGTTAATCTGCAATTTGCTTGTCTCAACTTATAATTCATGATTAGCATCTATCACATTTGTCATTGTGTCTAGAGGTACATTTTTTCTTATGCAGATGATGATGATGAGATTCGAAAATTAGTGACAAGTTGGGTAGTAACTTTTATTGCTTTAGTACAAGTACCACACTTAATATTGGTTTACAAACTCAATGATGATGGTTCTCAGTTCCCCTGTTTTACCAGATTATTAATGCTTATGTGTAAGTAACTCCTAAAACTGTACATTTATAGCAAGAATGTGAGGTTCACAACAAGGAAGTGCGTAAAATAACATGAGCATGATATGCATTTTGAAGATTTGTTCTTCAGAAAATAAGTGTTTTTAAGTTGGCAACTCGTTAGCATACAGAAAAGTCGGTTTGTTTCCTTAACTTATACAGATTTGTACACACAACTGTTCCAGTAGGACTGAAATCTTTCATTGACACATGAGCTGCATCAGAGAAAACTTTGGTAGAGGATTTTAGACAATCTTCGGACAGACGGGAATTCAACTTACATGAACACGATACATGTAGTCTCGTTGCAAGTCAAAAATTAAAGGTTCATGCACAACTTAGCTCTCAATCATGTCCGACATGAAATTAAGAAGCAAGAAGTAGTTTTCTAGTTTTTATTCATATAACAAACATCTTGTCTATTACCTGTCAGTATCATTTGTAAGCAATAAGATATGATTACATGAATCACTTGGTTTGCAACAAGAAGTGATTAGTTCACATGTTGGAATCTATCATCATCCTATCGTTTTCAAATTAATAAACTCATCATAACCACCATTTGAATCGAATTTTGGAAGTAGCGAAAGTATTAAGTTAATGAAGCTAAAATGAGGCATCAAAGCACCAATTGGTTTTCTATTCAACAGTAAATTGAACCTTAAAACAACCCCTGATGACAAACTAGCTAAAAGTTTTGAATCATCCTACTAAAGATGTGCTATGGAGCATACTTTTTTTGCAGCAGACCGATAGATGCACAAACATGATGAAAGCATAAAGTAGCGGAAACGCATCCGCTAGCACTGTGTGGAGGAATGAAGTGACAAGTCATTACTTGATAATTTACGCATCCTCATACGCAGACTATTTGTTAGTGAAAATAGAAGCGTGCAACAAAGGAAGGTGTCGAAATTTCATGAAATTTTCCATTCTTCGATGAAAACCATCATTATGATCATATCACATACACACATCATCATTTAAAGCATCGTTAAGACCTGAATTTCCTGCAAAATAGTCGTGATTACCCATGAATAATCCGTAATAAAAAATAGACGAAGTAACTATGATAAAAGGGGGCGGGCAAGCATATATTGTTATGAAGATGTTGTCTCATCATCTCATCTTTCAGATAGGATCTATCAACATCAAACAAACACTGGCTACATTAGCAAAGTGCCTTGAGGAAACTTGCTTCTGTGTTTAAAATGTGCCTACGTTTACGGCTATGGCTATAGTGAATCATCTATGATGAAAGCAAATTTACTTTTTATCTACGAAATTTATTATTGTGAATAATTACGATATGATATGTTGAATTATAGAGAATAGAAAGTGATAAGATGAGAGAATTGAGCCAAGCGAAAGAAATTCAATAAGCCAATGAGTAGCACTCATGCTCATTATTCCGAATTTTCAAACAATGGTCTGTACAAAAATAATTACACTTTGATGAGCCGCCATGAGGAAGCAAAAGAGATTTAAATCTTGGAAAGATGAAAGTAATTGAGACTAGTACGACTACACATATGAATGAAAATCCCAACATGATGTATCCAAGTGGTTTTATGATGCAGCAGAAAGAACCATTCCTCATTTTGTGTCTTTGCTTTGTTCTCAATTTGCAATTCACTGACGATGAAACACAGATTGAGATTGCAATAGCGTAGCCATAAGTGAGCTGGTGTTGACAAACGTTTCATAATCATGTGGGGTCTTAAATTGCATGCAAATTGAATTGTAGTATTAGTGTGCAACTTGATGATACATATATGTAAATCTGCTTTTGTCTGTTGTCAATAGTATAAAACTTCATGTAAGCTACATTCACCTATCTACTTACATATAAGAGTAATATTACGTGGGAACACCGTTTGAAAGTTAGGTCAAAGTGTCAACTTGAAAGTCAAAAAAGGGGTGGGCGTACGTTTTTTTCTGGCAGCCATATGACAAAAGCATGCATTTTCATATGCTTAAAAGATGGCTGCGTGTGATAATGCTGTCATTACACAAGTTAAATCAAAGACGAACGTTTGCTGAATCTTAAGTAGTCACCACGTCCTCCCATCCCAGGCAGCTGACCTATTACAAGCATTTTTGAATTGCTAATGTACCGTTCAAATGGTATTGAAACCAACTGTTTTCACTTTATCAACTCCATATTATGGCTCTCCAAATACGGTAGCGTGCCCTGACTCAAGCACCAGGAATGCTGAAAGCAAACTCTGTTTCAAATACTTCATTCTTCTTTTGTGCTTGGAGAATCGTACCGAATTCTTCTGTTTTGAACATAACGCCCAATGCATAACGGAATGCTCATAAACTCTTGCTTAATAATCAAAATCATTTCAATCAAATCTGCATCAAGTTATTCACTCCGCCTTTGCAAATTTTTTGCACTTTACGAAGAAAGTTCTCGCTTCTTCTCAATATAACTGGGAGAAAACTGTAACAATCAGGAGGATGGGCTAAACTGTCCCAAATTTGTTATACAAAATGAAAATTTGTTTTGAATCTGACCCCGGCTATTTAAGCATTCTTGTAGAATGTAACTTCTTTATATATATAATACGATTAACAGTTGTAGATGAGGTAAGCCTATTTTGCTTACAGATACTTTGTACCTTGCTGATTAATATTTCCATATTCCTTTCTATCCCTGGTACCTTATCTTATTTAATATGCATCACACCACCAAAAGTTTAAGAAACATAATACACATGATGGAGATGAGCATGACGCAAACAGAATATTTTGGGTGTTGCAAAATTTGTAAACTTCTCGAAAACTCTACTCTGCCAAAAAAGGAAATGTGAAAAAATACCCAATCACGAAATGACATTGACCCCTCCCGTCGCTTACTATGACCAATATGATTTGGGATTGGATGAATGAGATAAAGAAAAATCAACCAAACTCTGCTGCATATTATGGATGAGCATTGTTAATTCAAATCGTGCTTTCTGAACAACACAAGCCATTTTATTTAAATTTCTAAGTCATTGTTGACAGTTTAAAGTCTTCTTAGTCGAAATTGATCTTGAAAGGTTGTTCAAGCATAAATTTTCAGATTACATGCACTACCTTTAATAGAAAATCAAATGATAATTAAACCTTTGATTTTACAAGCCTTTGACAGCCCATATAACATACGGCTTTTTGCAAAAGAGATGGCTTGTCTTGTCACTGTTGTAAGTACACTGTGATACAAGGGTTGCGCATGAAAAATGCATTAAACTTCATTCATTAAGTTTCGCATTGGTTGTCCATCCATATAAATATTCAATGTTTCATGGCTGCACTTTTCAACCTTCAGAATTCAAATATGCACAAAAAACCTTAAGGCCAAAGAAATCTCAAAAGCTCAGTTTGTCCAATCAATCAAGTGTCCGCGTATTCCGTATATGGACATTGCTATCATTTTACAACTTTGTCCGTCATTCATTATCAATCGTCCCTTGTGTCAAGATAGCCAAAGGAACAAAACTTACAACCACGACATTTCTGCATCCATGTAATATGGGTTTGCATTATGAGTTCGGCATAAAAATATTAATGACGTCTGCAAGTCCCACCAGAACCTCATTTTTATAACAAAATCTTTGATTTACAGTCATGATAATTGTGAACATATTTATTGAACATGTGTTCAATTCAAAAAAGCGCAGTAGAAGCAGATGTTGCTTTTGAGCATACGTATGGTTTCTTTTTTACTTGAAGGGACAGTGTTTAGCCTAAAATGAAAAAGTAAAATCGAAAATTGTCATCATAAAAGAGCCAATGACACTAATAACCTCGCACCGTTTATGATTCCATAGAAAAAATCATCTACACACACATGATGTTGGCGTGTTATTTAGAAAACACCCCCGTTGATGTGACATCCTTTCTCCAAAGTCGTTACGTCAATAGACATGCGTTGCTTAAAAATTTACAGACTTGCTGACTGACACTCGGCACCCCACCAGCATTAGTGTTGGCGTCTACTTACTTACACACAACTTGAAACAAGAGCTTGGGATATTTAACTACAAGACTTGTCAACTGCAAGCACTTCATTGACTGTGGGAGGTAGAAATCCACAAACATGTGACTCGACAATTGGAGGCAGTAATTAATACCTTCCTTCAAAATATGGGCCTTTAGCCGATAATTATCATTGCCATTTCTTAAAACACCTTGTGTATTTACTGACATAATGAACTAAATACCTTAATGACTTGGTGTTTGTTAATTACAAAATGTGGTTTATTGGATTAAACACTAACGGAGTATTTCTCATGATATTTTTTAACATGAATTTGTTGTATTCAGCGATACATATTCGTCCTGCCGATGGGAAACATGTGTACCCAATGGGAAGGGACGATGGACTTAAAACATTTGAGCCGAAAGTCCTTCAAGGGAAAATGAAAGTTGAATGGATGAATGCAGTTGTGTGTGCTTCATTAAATCGTCTTTTTATTATCTTTACATCTGAAAATACCTTATTCTGCTCGTTATAATTGTGTTATTTTAGTAATAAAACTGTCATCCTTATTTCATTCGAGGCTATAAAAATATGAATCATTTCACTGAATCGAGAAATAAGCTCGTAAAAATCTATCGTTTTTAAAAGATAACAATGGTCTCCTTCAGGAATTATTATAAAACTGGTGAGCATTGAGACTCAAGCCATATGTCAGCCGTCATCATTCAGTGATGCAACAAATATAATACGCATAGACAGTTCATCAACAAAAATAGTAGTTTTTTATGTCATCAATGGTGGCTATTATGCCAGATGTTACTACATGTTGATAATGAACTTTTATTATTGGTTAAATATACATAATGCATTTATTTATTTAGGACGACATAATAAATTAACTATTTAAAGGATAAAATAGTTTGGATAAAGCAGATACACTAGGTATTATAAGCGGAATGTATCAAAGTATTTTACAGTCGCATCTAAAATTTTAGACAAGAAGACTATTAAAAATGAGTAAAAATATTAATGCTCTAGAATACCGGTACCAGTTCCAATTAGGATATATTCAAGGAATTCAGAAAGTTCTCATAAGTTAGAATTTACGGAAAGAAAAGTATTTTTCATAATTTTGTTAAATATTTTGAAATGTTAAAGCTCTTTTGTGCGCATTACTTGATGAACGCTATGCAAGGTATGCTTATCGTACTTAAGAAAGACTTATGACATCCTCTTCTAAAAGTAGAAATCCTATGTCACTTGCTGTCAGTCAGCTTCGCATTATTCTATCATATTACACATGGTATGCTTATGCTCTTGAAGCTCTTTATCAGAAAACTCATCTAAGAGTTAAGTGTCACTTGAAAGGCTTCACTCACATACGTATGTTCGCCTGGCGCCTCAAAATATATGCACAGTTTTAATAAGATTTCCTCTTGGAAATATCTCCTTGTTTCACGTATTTCCTTGTTTTCTGTCCATTCACTTCGCTGCATACCATTTCTCTACAAAACAAGGTACATGAATTCATAAACATGGAGATTGTAGACACTACTTGACTTGATAAAATGGAATAGAGTGAGTATTTAAGATACTTAAATAGTACTTACAATTAGCTGAGATAACTTCTAACAACGAAATAGACGATGCTGCAAAAATATACGATGCACTATATGTATGCATATTATGTAGACTTGATGGTTTCATATTCGGAAATTAAAAGCTTTTACTTGGCAAGGCAAAAGTTTAATCCCATTACATTTACATTTAAATTGTTAGCCGATATAATGCAGAGTTGTTTTGACGCCCATGCTTGTAGTATAGCACATAGCATAGCATACAATTTCAAGAATCAAAATTTTATCAACACGTTTAAGTTTCAAAACAACTTGGACTTGCCGATTTTTTCGAGGTTGGAGAAAAATTGAAATAACTTTTCAATGTAACTTTGTTTTCAATGAATCTTACTAGTTCCGAGTAAGTTGAATTTTTTATTTAGTTGCAGTCCCACTTCGTTAACTGACAATCTATAGCTATACATATCGAAATACCCCACAAGTTCCACCATTCATAAAGAAATATGTTTTGATGAACTTTTCTCGAGAAACAACTAATGCAAAGTCTGCAAAACTGCAATCCGGATCAATACATTATTAACTTACATATTTCCTAATTTCATTAACGACATGCTTGCACCTGTCATATGTCAGATAACAATTAATGTCATCTTGTGAAACCTTTAGAACGCATGTGCAAAATGAACTCGGCTGAGGTCCTAACATACAATGTGAGTAGATTTCTCAATATTAGTCAAAAAAATATTTGTAACTTTTGTCATATTATTATTTATTTCAAGTTAAAAATTACAACAGAGAAATTCTATGAATAACTCTTGTTCAGAACGCTAATCGCTTCTTTGAAACGTGAACAATTCCTTCAATCATCATCACCCAAGTAAATTATTATCTTTGTGAGTTCATGCATGTATGCTGTCTACTTACTTTCGATCATTCATCGCATGAAAATCCCTTCACGTAATACTTATTGATTCACTCAGCTTGATTTAACCAGAACAACGAAGAAAAGGTAGAAAAGCGGAAGAAATTATTACTTTCTACTTCAACAAAGATGGATATACTTATATATGAATGTCTTTTGCAAGGCTCGCAAAATCCTTTCTGAAGCAATCAAATTACATCGTTCTTCACAAAACCTTTCCTTTTATTTACGAGTGAACATTCAATTCACATCAACGCTGAATGGTCGACTTTTGAAAATAACCAAAAACTAGCACCCTATTTGGTTTATTCAGTAAAAACACAACTGAGGCAATCTTTGAAGCAGTTCTTCAGAAAATGTTTTGTGGAGAGATTCTCCTGAAGACGACGTGTGTACAGAATATAAAAAAGGGTTATTTTTGCACGAATATATTCTCCTGAATGATTCCATCATAGCTCATACCATACCACAAATTATGCATTAGAGGACGTGACGACTGAAGAAAATAAGGTGGAACTGGTGATCTGGTCGTGAATAACGCAAATAGACCTGAGAAACGAACTAATGCAATATTTGATAAATAAACGTAATCGATAAACGACTCTAAATTGATGGTTAGTGATAGAGTAGAGATGATAAAGCAAAGCTTATAGAATGATAAAGTAGATTTCTCAGTAAAATAAACAAAATTTGAACGCAAAACGTCATGTCCGAAATCAACGGAAAGAATCAGCACAGCAGGTATTCGTTTAGTACCCATAATTTATTTATACGCAGGGCCCTCAAATGGCATTGTTGAGTGTTGCTTTATTTTGGTTGTATGACTGTGATTCAAAATTTATGAAAAAGGCACAGTCTTAAACCGTCCTGATTTCCTCTTTTCCCTTTTTATGAGATCACTAAAGTCACGACTGAAATTGAGAATGGGCCAGTTGAAATCATCAATGCGGATAATCATCCTCACGACGACATGGCAGGATAATAAGGCACTGCAGAAATGAGACATGGATTGATTTTAAATTGAAGACGAAGGCGAAGAGATGAATGAAAATCTGCCGTGAAAAGAGAATCAACAATGCAATATAATAATATATGAACTCTTTTGAAGTTCGTTTGCTACTCTCCTTAAATGATGAAGTTTAAAAGGATCTGGCTTTGGCATTAGAATGCATGCCCATCTTTCAAATTGCTTCTGTGTGTGTGGTAGGTTATTGTCGTTGTTTATCCTTATTATTGTTATTTCTAGTTGTAATAATACGAGTGCAGGTTCGTAGTTTGAAATGAAATCGAGGTTTTCAGTAAAACAGCATTAGCACTAGTTAAATGCATTGTGATTGCTTATTCAGCGGCGGCTGCTTGACATTAATTTAAAAAACACTGTTTTCGTGCATCACTTGCCTCATCCTCATTTTGTGGTAATCACGATCAAGTTTATTAACATTCTATTGTGTGCTGATTAAGATTAGCCGTTTGTAGTTCGGGACTGCTATTTCAAATCAACAGGTACAGGTATATACGCCAGAAATATACCCTGTGAAATTATTTTTACATCCTTCCTTATAGTAAGACTACGTGCATACTTTCTCGTTGATGTTACTATGTATTGCAATTTATTGAAAATCAACCGCAACAAATTGATTTGAATGAATGCTTACCTCAGATCCAGAACGACCTTCTCCCATAGTTGGTGTGTCCGCCTGGGCGTCTGCCCAGGACTCACTAACGCTCACATCACTCATGTCATAGTCGGCCATCCTGTCGCAAAAATGGTACTTCATTAAGTTTAATCAGAGTATAAACTGTATTGCAGTAACTTACTTAATAACTATCCTTAAATACAAGCAACCTTATTGCCACTTACCACTGCCGTACTTTTTTCACAGCTACTATATCGATACTCATTATGAAAGCAAAGTTTTAAATTCAAGAAAATGTATTACAAATAGTTGATAAAGTTGTAATTTTCCATAAGAGAATAACTTTTGTTAACCACAACTACGCAGCTTTTTGGAATGAAAAGAACTTGCGAATAAACGATAAAGGTTTCAGAAGAAGAGTTCAAACTTTATTCAACCAATCTTTATGACCTCTTCTCCACTTCCAACTTTCTTAGTTTCCCAGTTGTATAACTTTCCGCAATAAATCTTTTGAACTACTTTCCTTTGCAATGTTCTATATTTGGATTTCACACTATATCGAAACTAAAAACTTCCATTTTCGTTCTTCAAAAACCTATCCATCATCACATTTTAACTTATCCTTGTGATTATTAGATTCACATGTTTAAATCTGAACTTTGCACCTCTCTCAACACCAACTAGTTCACTGGACTTTAAAATCTTATGAGCCTTCACGGAAGTACACCAACGTCTAAGAATGTGTTAATATCGACAACATTCGACCAAAGATGATTTTGCACAATACCGTGTGGGTTAAATCAGATCGTATGACGAACTGTGGCTGTAATTAAGGTTAAGAAAGATATGAAGCGATACACAAAAGAAGGTGGCGATTCTCCTACAGGAAGAACAATAGACCATCCAAATTTTGAATGACCAGTTGTCACTTGCCAGTATTCAACAACAAAATATCAATGCATAAATGCACCTGTTCCCCAACTGCATTTTCCACCTTTCGTATTTAGAGACAAAATGCAATTAAAAACAATAAAAAGGGTATCAGCCTTCCACTTCAGTGAGCTCACTTAAAACACTACCATAAATGAATTGTAGATTGCAGCGTCATATAATACATGACAGTTTGCCGTTGTTTTTCATGTATTCCTTATCATTGTACGAAACGGAAGTCAGCTACCATACAAAAATTTCATTCTACCGTTTTAGGTTATTTTGTAGGTGCAGTTGTGGTGAGAAGAATAAGTATGTTTAGCCGTTGAAAAGTTCAATATTAACACATTTGATGCCACAGCAGTATACTGTACGTAACAACTTGATTCTGGGGGAGTGGTGATGTGATTGTGATAACATACTCCACAGTCCCAGTGAAATTACAGTAATCATAATGGAAAGGAAAGTGTAATTTTTAATGGGTTTTAATTAAAGTACGTCAAATCCTCTTCAGAATTTTACTTGCATCATTACAAGAAAATCTCTTCATTGGGTCTTAGTGTTAGTGTGCTATAATCACAAGCATGTTATTAGAAGTTATATACACAGAGAGAGGTGAGGTAAATTCATTCATATTATGCTTTTAATTTAAATGATGCACATAAAATGAAAATTATCATAAATGTTTGCTTGCAGTACTTATTCATTTCTACCAGAAAATATATAGGCATTACATCTTACACTCTTCATTTCATTGCCAGCTTCCTCTTTTCTGAAACTGTGTGAATTTCACGTAACGTAATGGGAAGAACAAAATAGTAGTCATAAGTCGTAAAGCATACATACCTATATTTATACAGGAAAGAACTTTGCGTTGTGGTTGCTGATATATACTGTCATTCTAAGGCTTCTTCTTCCTTTCCCCAAGTCTATTACTCTTTTCTAAAGTGTATTATGCTACCCTTTATGTCAATTAGTTTATCACCTTGTAAGGAATAGCTACAAATTCCAACATTTCAGCCATAATGTAATAATAAGACATCAACTGACTTCCTTCGATGCATAACCATTGTAGTATTGTTGGAGTTGACATAATCGCCACAAATAAACTTTTTCTATTGAAAATCTACAGCTCGAAAGCAATTTTGTAAAAGGATTGAGAATTCCAAATAATCACGTTTAAATTATAGCCCTCGAGCAAGAATAAAGAACTGTGCGTAAGTTCAGTTCTTTAAGTAGTTAGAATGGGAAGACGCATCAGCACGAAGAAAACTGACCATATTATCTCGTAACTTTGCTTTGTCATAATAACACAATCATCATTTTGCCATCATCATTTTAATCTTTGTTGTGAAGGAAAAGATGGTCATTGTGTCAGGGTAAAAGAGTAGCGTTATTACATTTCTTTCACTTTTTAAAGCGATTGTGAGTGATGAAGGGAGAGTTAGCGAATGGACATAATTATGAATGCAACACATTAACTTATCAATTTGTGCATGCATGTTGGGTATTTTGTCGTAAATATTTAATCGACAACAGGAAAAGTCAAAGTGCATACCTTGAGCATAAGTTTGTAAAGTGTGATAAGTGATTTACATAATGTGATATTAATTAGATCACCAAACATCATCATCTGGGAAGTTTTTATCGATGTCTACTTCACATGAAGACGTGCCTGTTGAACTATATTTGCATACCAATGAGGAAAATACGCTGTGAACATCAACACACCATTTAAGTATATTATGTAAGCTAATTTCCGAAGGAAGGAAGGAAGGAAGTTTTCCCATTCACAATTACAAATTATGATTATGTATTCATCCAACATTTTAATACGAAATGGCAGGACAAACGATGCAAACATTTTTATTTTAATATGGTAATATGCTGTCACATTTATGTTGTTTATGTAATGCATTGCATGTCTTAATTTAGCAAAGTGCATTGATAAGTCGGAAGCGATGCGGAAGGTCTAAAGTTACATGCTACATTAATTCTTAAACTGTTTTATGAAACGTGACATCTTCTACAATAGGCATAATGGTAACTATCAAACGTTGGCGTCATTTTTTTAGGATTTTTTAAAAAGGCATTTTATTAATTATTTTAAATCAAGACATGGACAGAAAAGATTTAAAATCCATATGTATTGGACATTACTACCAAACTGCACTCAGGGTGTTAACTTTAACATAACATCTCTTAGGACGTTATACGTATGAACGTATCATTTGGCCTTGTATGAACATCGTAAACCTTACAAGCAAATTTGCAGATCAATCGCCGTTTTCCCACTCAATCTGTATTACGGCCATGGACTTTTTTACGTCATAGTGAAGAGTCAGTCATGTCAGACCCCATTGGGGGTCGGGGGACCAAATATGGGTCTAAGGCGGTCGATTTTTACAGGGGAAAATAATTTTTGTGTAATCAAAATCTGGTTGAGGAAGTAACAACAATTAAAATTAGAAATTTTAAGCAAATTCGTTGAATTTACAGGACTTTTCAGCGTGGGGTTTTTTTTCCAGTCGTGTGGAAGAGCCTAAAAAGTAAGTGAATTTTAAAGCTAAAAAATCGACTTTGGACCCCGCAATTCGGGGTCCCCGGCAATGTGCGGTGACTTGATATATACGAACATTCAGGAGACACTGGTCCGAATCCTTTTTATGTGCCTACACTCAGACCAGATTGCTCGACAAATTGGGTCCGGGACTCATCCAAAATATTGGGGGTCTGAGCACTGACTGAGAGTGGTAGCATAATCTCATTTTCTTAAGAATGCTTGAATATGTCCCATGTTATGACCAATACAGATATGGGGAAACAATCTTTCAAGTTAGCAATGATCATTTCCTTCCAACCAATACAACGGAACTCAATAAATGTTCATCGTTAAGTTATAAAAAGAAGTTAAAAAACTTACTTGAGACATTTACATTGGTGTTATACACAGATGAATAAAATCTGAAAACTTGTACGGACCGTGGTCACTTATTCATTGGTTATAGGCTTAATGCCGTATGAATGTCTGGCACTTTTAGATAATATTTTAGTTTAAATGTAAAAGTGAGAAATGCATGCAACTGGGTAACTGCAGGAAATACTTAACAAAGTATTTTCCAAGTGGGCTATATCGTTTCTTTAAAAATACAGATGAAAAACATCAAGTGCTCTAGGCCGTTACATATTTGATGATGACACAGAAATGAACGAGCCTATATTACAGCCATTAATCTTCCCTATATTCGACCTCCAGCTGTATTTGATGGAACGAACGAGTCACTTGTGGCTACTTGAAACCGCTTTACACTCAAAGTGTATGTAATTTGTACCTCGCAAATTTGCACAAACCTAGTCTATTTTCATCATCAAACATTTCAATCCATTTCACATAGTCAGCACTAAAAGAGTATGGAACAACGTCTTTAGCCCGAAACAACAAAATGGACATCAAACGTATGTTGCTCCACTTTACATTCTTAGATTGAAAAGGAACTTCACACAAAAGGATACACTAACATGGTATCAAATAGAATCAAGAACTTGCATTATGTGAAGTCAACTTAAAGATCTTCGATGTCTAAAACACCCTGTTCCACTTCCCAACGATGTAAAGGATGTACCTGACAGTTTATAGTAAACAAACTTTCACAATAGAGAAATTGGAGCACAATGCAAAAAAATTGCACCTTCTGCCTTTCTCCACTACCTTTCTTTCCTGGAAGAAGTCCAGACACGACTGCAGGAATGAAAGATTTTCACACACACACACACGTTGTACGACACGACGCCGTACTACGTTCTGCTCAGCAGTTCAATTCAACACTCAACCCAGCTCTGAGTCTGGGGGAGTTGATCAACCAAGAAGGAAACGAGTAGTATACGCTTATTTCATACATGCAGCTGGAGAATTTCCTTGAGTACCGTTGCCGTATCATGCAAGTCAACTATTAAAACAGAGAGTAAAGCAGAGCCACAACCACAAAAGGCGTACAACCGTTTACAGCATATATAGGTTCACTATTGCAATACAGGATATACATGCTCCATAAAATTCTCTTCGTTTTTGCTTGATCGATAAGATGCGACGGAATTGGCCGAGCCCTTTTTTGGGGGTAAAAATGCATGTGTATGTGTGCTTTATAAAGGTATAACAAAGTCGGTCCAAATTTGGATATAAGGAGATGATAAGGTTCATAAGATGGATGGAGATACCTTTGATGTTGAGTTTGAGTTGATATGTCAAGGAACGAACAGGGAACAAAGCCGAGCCAATAATGCAATGAACAGTTTTTCCTACTGGATCGCACAACATGCCAAAAATGCTAACGAAGATTTGATCATATTACTTTCACCGCTTTTCATGTAAATAAGCCAAAAAGGTGCACGAAACTTTGCCTTGGCACAGAATCCATAATGTATGCACACAGTGAGAGAATCCGTTAGATTTACTTAGTTGGCGATGCTGTGCACTTCATCATATGACTATGCCTACCTACCAGAATCCTTACGGATGTGAACAGCAGGAAGTGAAGGCCAAATCAGCTTTCGTTTTCATTTTCGGAAAGGTTGAAAGGAAGGCTCGGCAACTGTTGGGTTTGGGTTGATGTCGCTCTCTTTTCATTGAAAGTAACAGACTGCGACAAGTGGGTGACATTTGGTTTTATTGGTTGGGAAGCTTTCTTGCTATGATATGCCGTGACTGTTTCGTTGTAACTTGTTAAAACAAAACTGGTTTCCCACATCAATGATTGTAAAGTTTATTAAAAGGATCTTGAAATCATAATATTTTGGCAACCCGATTTTAAGCAATGGTGCCCTTTCATGCTGGTTATAATCACTTTTTGTTTTCCCTTTCACTAGATTTATTACGTTGATAAAAGCCACCGGCAGAGTACCTTGGGGCAGATTGTTATCGGCTTAGGTTCCACTTTGTCTTACCTTTTGTTTTATGATGTGGTAATCACTTCATCGAAGGTACATATTCCCCGACAACTTCAAGATGATATGTGAGGATTTTATGGTATCAGAAAATGAAATGGAAAATTGATTTTGTTGTTTTCAAAAAGGATACAAGGGTATCTATTATTTTATACGAGTAAAAATGATACACCGCTTAATTTTCGGCATTTTGACTAATAAGAACATGAATCATTTAAATAAATATTTCACTTAACCACATACGTAATAGTCGCCAAAAATGGTTCACAAACAAAAATCAAATTCAACTTGCACCGACACTCAATGAAACAAGAAAGCTAATTTCTCAATGTCGTTCCTTAATGCATATAAATTTTACATGATCGTTTCATTTTCTTCATCTGCCGAGCTGGATTTATCCCTATCTTTATCCATCCGCAAGTAGCCTTCTTGCATCGCAACATATTGTTTCAGAGTCATTTCTTCTATTTTCGTTCTTAGCTGAAGGTTCCCAGCCGTAGTAAAAAGGGAGTAGATAAAACACGAGAGGACAAGAATCTTGTACGGTCGATAGAAAATAAGTGGGACTAGATACAACCAAAAAGCCACCGTTAGTCCTTTGAACCCATTTCTCGAAAGACCGTATTCAAAAATGCAAAATCGTTGACTTTGGGAAACGATTATCAATCCTAGACGAAAGTAGATTGGTACTAGTTCCAGAACCCAAATCACGACCAAGTATGTTCTAGCTGAAGTGTAGCTGAACTGTGGAAGGTTAATGAGAGAAATATATTCAAAATTTACCATACAGGCAAATGTCTCCACTTTAAATTAATATATAATATGTGAATGCTCACGTAACAGCAGGTTGTGATTAAAATTGATACAGCATTAAAAACATAAAGTAGCTCCACAAAATAGTTGGCCTTTACTACTTCATCTGCGGAGAAGTAGAATAGTAGCAATATAAATATTGCATAAAATCTAAGAATCTTCATGCAACTTTGTTAATGATAGTGATAAACTCTCACAGAATAGATTACGCGTAACATTTAGCCTATGCTCGAAGAGATGTTCCACATAATAATCTGATCCACAACCTCGATCAACTTCTTGTGCAAACTTTCTCTTGAGGTAAGCTATCTTGCTGTACCTAATGGCTTCAGAGTCGGCGTCCACCTCCGATCCAAATAGCGCGGGTCCTGCAATAAATTTTTTTGTATAATTCGCCTAGAATATAGCATTCTAGAATTGCGTATCAGTAGACAAACTTGGTTTTGTAACAATTAGCTTACCTAAAACTGTTGTACTTTCTTGAAAGAGGTCTAAATATTTTGGAGTAGTAACTTTCACCGAAGGCGGAGGAGCACCGGCACCGCTAACAAAAGGATTAGTTGATCTAGCACCTTTTATCCTTTCGATGAATGGGTCATACTGATAAATATATGTCCAAATGCTAATTGTAATCAGCGCTATAAACTAATTAGTCCACACATGATAGTTTCCATTTTGAGCATTTTTTAAAAATTTCAACATCAATCTGAATGCATTTGGTGACGTACCATATCGATCACAGCTAAAATCTGAACGGATGTCATTAGCTTTAAATTGCAGCATATTGGAAAGTAAGGACAAATCTTTTTTCTGAGATATTTACAGGGATCGCATTCGCATTGACATCTAGGTTTTTTCTTTTTGCGTTTTCTTCGTCGAGCCCGAGATTCTCCATTTGAAGGGTCTGTACCAGTTGCCGTGTTATCCTTTTCAGATTTCTCACCATTAGCGAGTTTACCTTGTTCGTCATTATGGACTACCAATGTATCTGTATTTTTTGTAGGCTCTATTTTTAATTCCGGTCTCTTCATTGGAGATGGGGGCAATTAGCACTTTAGCAAATGAAAAAGTCACTCTGACCATCAAATTGGATGATCCATATACATAGTATCTTCAAGAGTCTCCCTGTCCATTGTTGAGTTAACTTACGTCACAGTCACGCTCTAGCTCATCCTCAAGTCCAAGATGAGCCCAATACCTATATTCATTTGAAAACATGTGTAGCTACATCCATGACAATTAATGAAAGGTTGAGGTATTTAATCAGTGCTGCTGGAACGACTCATGGTCATAAAGGCCTTGATACAGCCATGATCAATAACACTCGGTTTTGCGTATGATGACGGTTTTTGTGATGCAGTAATTGGAAGATATATTATTAGCATGAAAAGGATTGGGTCTTTGGGTGTGGTCTACATTTAGATTGACCTTCTGGAAGATCAGAAAATTCCTGGAATGGCATGCAATAATGTTAGCCGCTGGCTGGCACACAACAAGATTACCTGAAACTGGATAGCTATTCTCAGAATATGGCATCCCAAACAAGACAAGTTCCAAATTCCCAATGTTAATCTGATTATTACGCAGACAAAGACAGACACCAAGAACGCTGGTTTTACATTGCACCATTTATACTAATAAACTGTAAAATAGTAGCATGTTTGGGTATAAGCTCTAATTATCCAAATAATATATGCAATGTGCATGCACGGTTACTGCTGCTTATTTCATTGTTACCTTTTATAAAAGGTACTAGCATTGTTAGCCCGATGGTAAAATGACATCGGGCATCTAGACGAAGCGTGTTAGCTGAAAAATTCAGTTAAAATTAAATTAACACAGAGGCGTCCTCTAACATAAAGTTACCCCTCGTGCTGCCCCTGGCATTCTTTCGATGGTAATGCATTCAGGCAAACTGAGGAGCGCACACCACTGATGTTGTATCTGATGTCACATGAATCAATCGTTATTAGTTTCGGAGTTTATCTCAGTGACATGAGGTTTACCACGACATTACTAAACTTTAAAAAGTGCATATACAAAAGAAACACCCTTTTTAAATACTCCTTTTTTATACCCCTCCAATCCTTGTAATCCAATCCTACCACCCATAAATAACTACTCTTCTTTATCATCAGTTCTAACCGACAGTCCTCGATATAAAATTTCGCCAATTCATCCTAAGGCCACTCACAATTGTTTGTAATTAACTGATCAGGACATTTACTGCTAAAAATTATAGCGGAGCACCTCCCTTTAAAATTACAATAAGTTTTGGAACGGGCTACTGATCGGTCAAGGACAGAACCGACAGACACGACTACATTTCCGTATTATAGGTATGATGATTGTAATCAATTGATGGAGACCTTACGTTGTTCAATTTTATAGCGACATTCAATTTTAGTGAAACGAACCAACGACAGCATTAGCTTGGTGTTTTATTTACATGATTGTAATTAATTGATTGGGATTTATTGACCTTATACTGTCAAAATTAGCGAACACGGTCAACTGGTCGGTCACGACAACACAAACAGACATAAAGCGTCAGCATGTTATGCATATGATTACTTCGCCGAATTATTATCTAACTTAAAATTTATCAATTCTCAAAACAGTGCTCTGCAGAGCAACTTAGGGAGCCGTTATGTATCAACTCATCTCTCATGCACATACATAACTTCATCGATCTTGGCCACGGGAGTTCGTTTAGAGCAGTGGCACAAATTTTTTTTTTGAGAATTATAGCTTTAATTTAATTTATAATTGATAACACAAATATAACAAACCAACCAACGCTATTCCCGAGCAAAAACAACGTCGAAAAAAGGAGCAAAAAGAAACGTCATTCACCTTCACTCGAACCCGTGACGCTCGCTTACTCAGCCCGTACTCCTTACCCCAATGCCACATGTGCTCTACTTGACTCGCATTGGAAAAGAACCCAAATACTTACATGAGCAAGACTCAGAATTTTCAGCAATACGGACAGAGATTTAAGCGTGTTATATATAAGATATTTGTCGCATTTGAATGGTAAATGAGTCACTCATCTGCTCTAACTCGATAACATAGCAAGGAATGACTACCTGCAAAGACACCCTACAAAAGGAGCAGTACTTACATTGCTTTCGTAGAAGGTATCCTTAATGCAGAAATGCAGATCTATTGACACATGAACTGATTTGCCTACCTTCATTCAACCTTATTTTGGCTCCATCGCTATTGTCTCATCTAAACATGGGATATGTAGGTTATAAACTATCTATAGTTTAAACATTTTCCAAGAAAAGCTACCTACTCCAAACAACATACTGCGACTAATATTGGTAGCGAGATGCTAAAAAGACATTCGTCGATGATTGAGAAGTTTCATCCAGATATATGTATGTATGCTATTCATCTAATCATGTATGCAGGAAACTGACACAACATTTATCTATGACTCATGCGTAAATTGTAACATATCACATCCCTCCACTCGACTAAGGTATAAGAAACCCTCAGTCTCCAAAAGTCAATCATAAAGATGTGAACTCCAGGCTAGGGACAAAATAAAAAATTAAAAAATACAAAACAAATATATACAGTACAACTTTGCAGCAAATAATTTTGAAAGATTGTCCATTCTATTTTGGTTATTCTCTAAATTGGTGTTAATCCAGTGATCGCCCTCAACCGTTTGACATCACACATAAGAAGGTGGTAAGTTGACCATATACTCTATTTGTATATCTGAGGGTGACAGGCAGAAAGCTGCTTTAAAAGTACCAAATTCAGTCATTGCAGCCAGTAAATCACATTAGCTGTTTGCAATAGTATATGCATTCGTTTTATGAAATGGGCCTTTCCATATTCTAGCCATTCTTATTACTTCAATAACAGTGTTATGCATTTTAGTTTTAATATATGAAGCAAAAAATATTGACTGTAGTGCAGTGTGCAAGGAAATTGTCACATTTCATCCATCAGGCTAGGAATAGAGGTTTACTTACATAAGTAACCATCAACAATCGTGCCCAACAATGGATAAAACTAAAAGGGGTTAATATGCACATTTTTTATACACATACTCAACTCACCTGCCTGCATGGAGGAAAAAAGGGTTGTTGAAAACTATATCCACAGTGTAGGTGAAGAGCTTGCATGTTAGCATCAATCCGCTTTACATTCCATTCTTGACATCTCGCAATGCTTTCACTTTGCCGACCTTGGTATACCTTCGTATTGTTACGCTAACAATTGGATTGGAGCCATTCTAACTTGTTGCATACTCAGCAACTCAACTCAACCCCACGTGAAGCAATAGTGCTCATCATGTTCATGCTCAAGCCTTGAGGAGTTGTAGTAGCAGCATTGATAGTTACAAAAATAAGTTGAATGTTCTACCTGTGAAGATATATACTTATATGCTGACTACCTAAACAAAAATAGTATGTATTTCAGTGAGTGAGAATTGAAAGTTTGGTGTGGTCAAACAAATTTAGGCAGCTACTTTTTGGTTGGCAGTTTTGTCTCATCTTAATAATAAAATAGAAATTTTTTTATTCGAAATTTCAGAATGTGAAAATAGTATAAACATTTACATCGGCAATCGGAAATAAAGATCTCAGAACAAAGTCCAGTGGTTATTAATTTCAACCTTAAGGAACCGCAGTTGTCAAAATGTTGTCCAGATCAGGAAACGGAACTCAATTGTGGATTTGGATGCTCATTACAACTGTCATGTTCAACATGAGTTTGTCCTATGACCCGTCCATTGTGCCAACAGAAGTGTCATTGGAATTCAGCGGAGATGAGAATCTAGCAAGTATGTTAATTGACGTATGTCTGTTAACTGAGGCGGAGTATCAATGTATTTAGTTTTTAAATATTTTTAGGTGTTCTGGCGCATGAAAAAGTAGTAGTTTGCTACGTAGGAACTTGGGCAGCGTATAGGAAGCTTGATGGGAAATATGACATCACCAACATAGACCCGAAGCTCTGCACCCATATAATTTACAGTTTTGCTGGGCTGGATAATCAGACCTATGAAATGAAGCCACTGGATCCTTGGCTGGATTTATTTGTGGAAAAGAACGGTGGTGGTTTTGGTAATACTACATTGCATATAATATATTTCTCTTCTAATTTTTGATGGATGCGATCTGTGTTTTTAAATCTTTATTTAATGGTCAAACTTAGATTGGTACAACAAGTTCACTCAATTGAAGCAGAAGAATCATCATTTGAAAGTTCTCCTTGCAATTGGAGGGTGGAATGAAGGCTCCATAAAGTATTCCGACATGGCTGCAGATCCAGCAAAAAGACAACGATTCATTGCTTCTGCAGTGAAAATTATAAAGTAAGAACTCATTATTGACTGGTCAAGGTCATTTCACTGTACGAACTGAATATAAAACTTGTATGATTTACTATCTGGGTTGCAGGGAGTATGGATTTGATGGTTTGGACCTGGATTGGGAATTTCCTGGAAGCCGTGGTGGAAAACCAGAGGATAAGCAGTCGTTCACTAAGCTTGTTCAGGTGAAATAAGATATGAACCAACTAAATCTTTACAATGCTAGTTCATTTTTCTGATGAATGCTTATTTCCCGGTTTAGGAATTGAGAGTACCCTTCGATAGGCATAGTTTAATCCTCACAGCAGCCCTTGGTCCAGCCAAATCTACCGCAGAGGAAGGTTACGAAGTGAAACAATTGGCCAAATTATTGGACCAAATTCATCTCATGTGTTACGACTATCATGGATCTTGGGATAAGAAGACATCCCATAATGCACCCCTGTACGCATCCTTCGGAGAAGGAAGTATTGAAGCATCCGTTGAATATTATCTCCAGAAAGGCGTTCCAGCAAGGAAGCTAGTCATGGGGCTGCCAACTTATGGCCGAACCTTCCTTTTATCCGATGGGGCTGAGGATGGACCTGCGTTGGGTAAACCAGCCGGAGAGGTTGGCTTCAGTGGCCCTTATACAAATGAACCTGGGTTTTTGGGCTATAATGAGGTAACGACGATTGAAATTTCTTAAGTTTAAATGTTTCAAAAGCATGCCTTCAAGTTGACATTACACTTTTTTCTGTCATAGATCGTGAAGGAGCTTTTATCTAACAGAGGTGACTGGATCACCTTTTGGGACGACAATGCCAAAGTTCCCTTCATGAGGAATGGCAACAAGTGGCTTACTTTCGATAACCCAGAAAGTATCAAGGAAAAGGTATGCATGATAAAAAGATACCATGATATGATACAGTTGGCCTCGCAGTAGATTTCATATTACACGTTTCTTTAATCCAGGTTGAATTTGCCATCAAAAAGAATCTTCGAGGTGCCATGATGTGGTCCATTGAAACCGACGACTTTCTTGGACTCTCTGGAGGAAAATATCCCCTTCTGAAAACAGTTAATTTCGTGCTGTCACAGGACACCTCTGCTAATGAAATACCCACAACTGATGAGCCAACAAAACCATCCTCTGCAACTAGTCTCGTCAATAAAGACACATTTGTCATCATTGCTTCCGTTATCACTGTGATTCTCAAATCTGTTCTATTTCATTAAAAAACTGGACCAATCAATAATTTACATTTATAAAAAAGAAGTGTAATGTGATGTTATCCACACCTCGCTGTGTGACCTGTTGGGGTTCTGACATGACATGAAGAGGCGTGTTAATTACTTACATAAGAGTTGTAAAAGTCAATACTCTTAAAAAGAATTGAATATATTTTATGGAATGTACATAATTTACTACGAATGAAAGACAAAAAGACTGATATTTTGTTGAATATAAGTGAAATCTAATCTTAAACATCACTTTTTTAACTGCATGCTCCTGATTTCAATGACGTGAACAATCAACTTTTAGACAATAAAATAAACGTTCAGATTTATACAGCTTAAAAACTTTTATTGATCATTCTTCGCATAAAATTGACATGAATAATTGTTCCAAAAGGACATTGATCTGCATTCAATCTTCGTTAAAATTAAATTAATCAGTTCCATTCAGTTAGTAAAACTTGTTACCCCAACGCGTCATATCTTTCCGAAAGTACATCGTCGTGGGTGGTTTTGATATATACGTCCTTAGGAATAAAAGTATGCTTATCAAGTCGCCCCGTCCTCTCCCGTCAAAGTGTTGCTTGAACGAGCATGCAGTTATACTGCTATGCCTCAGTCATAAACAAGCACGTGGAATGCACAGTAGTGTCCGGATTGTGATTACAAACACACAAGTTTTAAAAATCAATTTGATTAAGATTGAATTAGTTGATTTAAAGCAATTAGAATAACTAATCTTTAATCACGATGGGAGAAAGTGAACCCAATACAGTACCTGCTGATTTCGACGTTAATCAGGTAAGCAAATTAACAATTGATTTTTGAAAGGGAGGCGACTTTGAAGCTCTTACATCTTAAATTAATAATGCTTATTGATTAATTTTTTTTTAAATTACTGATTGGTTGGGTTGTATTGGTTGTGTGCAGGTCAAAGCTGCAGCGAAAGCCCTCATAAAATATGCCAGCAAATCCAAATCCGACAGTTTATTTATGGATGCTCCATCTCGCATAATGATGGATATCAGAGCGTTCAAAATTCCTGAGGGAAAGGACCACTTCTACAACATTCGACTGGCTCACCCACCTAATCCAGAACTCACCGAGTTGGATGTCCTCCTCGTGGTTCCTGACCTCAATGAGCGAGATCCGGATCACGTCGTGGGAGAGGTGAAGGACGAGATTGTGAACTCAACGCATGCTGACAAAATTAAAATTCGGGAGGTCATGACTTTGAAGCAGTTTCGGGATGACTACTCCACGTTTGAGGCTAAGCGAGCCCTCGCCAAGAGTTTGGATGCCCTGATTGTTGACAACAAAATTTGGAAAATGATTCCTGGGATTTTGGGACGGGAGTTTTTTAAGAAGAAGAAGTTCCCCATTAGCATTCCCGGACGCAAGTTTAAAAAGGCTGATATTGGAGAACAGATTTGGCTTGCTTTGCATAAAACCACACTAAATCTCAGTTTAAATGGGTTATGCTCCACAGTTGTGGTAAGTTTATCATTTGAAACATAAAAGTATCCTGCTAAGTGTGTAATTGGCATAATTTTTAGCATTTATGATACTTTCAGGTTGGACATGATACCCTTAGTGAAAACGAACTCGCTGATAACGCAACAAGTATCGTAAGTTGGCTCAGCAGTAGCTTTCCAGGGGGTTGGACTAATGTTCAGAAGCTTTCCTTGAACATTGGACAAAAGGATATGCCGCCACTTTCCATATATATGTCGACTGGTATGTAAAATCTAAAAATAATTCCTGATTACTTTTCATGCATCTAGGACATTCCTTTAACCAATCATTATAAATGGTTTTACAGGTTCAACAAACGATGTGAAAAAGCGGCCAAGAACCAAAGGTGACATTTTGGAGGAACCAATAGAAGACGAGATTTCAACGCAGTTGGGCAAGCGAATGAAAATCTTCCCTTCAGGAGACATTAGAGTATTGAGATCCGATGTTCGTGACGAGTTAGATGATATTTTGTAAAATGTATGATGTATTTGCATTATCTATATCTTATGTTGATACATTGTACTGTAATGTAACGTTTCTCTTTAGGTTGCTACTTTTGTTGCAATAGTTGTAGGTTTTGTTTGACTTAAATCTTTAGTGGCCTTTGGCCCCCTCATTTGAATTTGAGTCGTCATTTAATCATGTCTTGTGTAGGTTATACATACAGTTCTCGCAGCGACAATAAAACGCTATATTTTATGATTGTTTCAATTATGAGTGTAAGTGCTATGCAAATCCTTGATAATGTCATGTCATTCATTGTTCTTCATCAAACTGGATAATTTACATTACGGGGGAAATGCATTTAGAATCAGAATATCTGGGCTTCCATCTTGAGTGCATGCAGATATGTGAATTTGCATATTTTTACATCATCAATATCAGACGCTTTTACCTACCGCCATCAAGTTGAAAAAACACAACGAAGCAGAAGTAAGAAATAGAACGGGCACAAACGTTGAGTGTAAAGTACTTAAATCGGATTTACGAACGTTTGGACTGGTAGTACGAGGCAAGAAGCTCTCCAGTTTGGTTGCAAGTTCTTTGTGGTTGGTAAAGTCTGCATTTGTTTTTACATGTATTTTCAACCTATTAAATCTGTAAGCCAATTTATTTGTATTTTGTATTGAAATTAGTGTCGAACAATTAGTTCATTATCAATTTTCTACTATAGTCGTTTCCTTTAATCATTAATTATTGTTGATTGACTGTATTTTTGAAGGTGTCGTCGTCGTCCCATAAGTAAACTGATTCCTCGTATAAGCGACATTAGAACACAAACTCAAAGAAAGGTAAGGCATTTCACATTATTGTTAGATTAGAAATGATGAACGCGTATGTAAGTATGTATGTATGTATGTGATGTGTGAACGTTAAAATATGGTCGATAAGGTGGTGTTATTTACATCCGAAATGGGTAGTTCAACCACCGCCATGAACCAGCCTACAACGGCTACTTGCAATGTGGATGCCGAGGACGATTTCGAATGTTACCTGAAATGGATGCGCGAATACTTACCGAAGGTTCCTGAGCATCTAGTTGGCGTTGCGGGTGGATCAGAGGAGAAATTCATCAAGAGTCTTTTAGAGATGAAACCGTTGTCTCAAGAGGAAGAAAATCTCTTTCGGCGCGTTACTGACCTTTGCTGGAAACTAAATATGGCTGTCCAGTTTACATGGATCAAGGATTACGAGTCGGCCTTTAAGTGTATCAAGATGTCCAAAGACGAGTTGGACTTTCATGTGCAATCATCGGATATTGAACCATCGGCTAGTCACATTCTGGCTTATGAGTACGCGATTGATTCAAGTATCGTATTTCTACTTCGTGAGATTTTGAATAAGCACGGCTTGCCTGGGACTGGTCTCTTGAATACGGACGTCTTCAAACAACGCTGGAATGATTTGAACTCGAACAACAAGTCAAAAGCTGTAATCGTGTTCTTTAAGGCGTGCTTAATGGGATCCCTTAAAATTGACGATAACATCGTGCTTGATAAGTTTAAAGAGGTATTTTAAAGTTTTTTTTTGTTCATACAATAATTATTATAAGTGTGTTAGACAGACAGTTATGAACATGGATATGGATGTTTATATTTCTTAGGCTGCAGCACTAGAACCCGGTTTTCACGGATGGCATCGGTACATTTATCGTAAAATTCGTAATATGAGACGAAGCGACATGCGACGCAATTTGCCTCCAGGCGATGATGAGAAAGACGCTTGTACAAAGGCATTTTGTTTACGTTCTGATCTTGGGGATAATATCTCGAACATGGCTGGTTTGAAAGAAGAAGAATTGCGTGCATTGCGTAAAACGTTGTCCAAGGAGGAGGTGAACCGGAGACTTACACTTTTAACTGATTTACTTAAGTAAGTAGGCAAAGAGAAACATTCAAAATATAAACATATTAGAGTAGTATAGTATATTGGTATTGGAAGGGGAACACAACAGATAATTTAAATGAATGGATATTATGTAACTTGTAACATTTTGTTTTTGGGTAAAGGTATAGTCCAAGTTTGGAGACGGATCCATGGGTGAAAATTCGATTGGCAGAAATTTATGGCTTGCGTGATTACGACTTAGATCCAACTCATGCTGCAAAACTGTTCTTAGAATGTACCAATCAATGGCCGTTGAATACTATGGTTTGGCATAAGGCTGCCAAATTCT
The DNA here is from genome assembly GCA_001718145.1 of Orchesella cincta. NCBI lineage: Eukaryota > Metazoa > Arthropoda > Collembola > Entomobryomorpha > Orchesellidae > Orchesella > Orchesella cincta. Next base: position 38,178 of record LJIJ01000787.1, on the reverse strand, counting down.
ATCATTTGGTAAGTTTGAACTGTCCTTATTTGAGTAATCATTGTTGCATCATATCATGACCAAATTGTCTGGTGTGCTGTAGGGAGGCACATCTCGAGGCGGAGGACCGTTTGTCAATTATGAAAAGGCAAAGCAATTTTATAAACGGTCGCTAGAACTGCGTGGTTCCAACTTTCCTTGTTTGATGGACTACCTGAAGCTTCTTCTTCGACCCTATGAAGCTATCGATGATATGGTGCATGAAATTGATCACTACTTGCCCATGATGAAAAATGAGTCTGAATTCAGGAGACTTCTCATTTTGAAGGGAATACTATTGTGGATTCATATTATGGACGCCAAGCATCGGACACTAGCTTGTAACGCGTGGTTGACGGTGTTACAAAAGTTCCCATCCGCTGGACCTGAGATTGCTGTGAGTAAAATAAATTATCAGCTACTGTTATACTGTGTTATAATACAACAAATGTGTAAATGGTAAATATTTTGTGGATTATAGCGCTCAATCAAAGCAAGGCACAACGAAATAGTTGGTGTACAAGATATCAATACACTCGAGATTGTTGAGCTCTTGACAAAGATGAGGGATGATATCGAAGTGAACGAAGGCTTCATTGAACCTATTAAGAAGCTGATTCGGGAGCTTAATTATGTACCAAGAGCGAAGGATTCCAGTGATAGACCTCGAACGACACATCAAAATGATGGGCCACGAACAAAGTATCCTAATAAGGGACATCAAACAAAGAATTCTAATAATACTGGTCCACGAACGAAGCAGCTCACGGGAGGTCCTAATTTGGAGGATGTTGACAAGACTGGAGATGGCAACTCAAGGACGCCTGAGATGAAAACCTTTGCTGATCCTATACCTGCTGGAGACTCAGCATCTCCTGACCATGTGGATGGAAGCAAGAATATCGTCGTTGCAGTCGCAGAGTTATCAATTACGGCGGAAAGTTCTTCTCCTGCTCCTATTAACGTTAAGGACGCCGATCCAGCATCCGCGAAGGTTTCTTCATTACCACTATCAGAAATGAGTACCAGTGATGATAATTATTCACCTCTAGCCCCTATTAAGGAGGAGAATGAGGAAAGCTCTCCTCCTCCTCCAACACCTAATAAATATATGTCGCGCGGTCGCGGGCGACGAGTGTTTGTTAACGCCCAACAGTAATATTGCTACTCCATGAAACGCTTGTTTGAAACATGTTTAATGATTATTACTCTAATTATTTTATACACATGACATGAATGAATTTACTTGTGTATATGTTATGATTTTTGTTCTTGAAGTAGAGGGTGTTCATCCAGCTTAGATTTGATCTGGTTGATCATAAACGTAAGGCTTACACTAAATTAACTATTGTCTTCAGTTTATCAGTCCTTTGTTACATATGAAAACGAGCTGTTGCTAATTTTTTTTAGATTTTAATGAATTTCATGTATTACAAGTTATTGGGGTTTTGGTTAGGCTTTAAGGTAGAATGTAAGTGAATTTATTCGGAAATCAGTGTTCTTATCTAATCAGTATTTGAACTCAAAGCATTAGTTCTTTCTCGATGCTTTAAACTTTAGAATGTAAATGACAAATGAATTATTTATTAATTGGATTGAGTACTCAAGTTGTATTTTTTAAGGGGATGGATGATGAAATAAAAACACTTGAAGTATAGTTGATCTTGTTTATCCCTGTGTAATTTTATTAAAATCATCACTTATCATGTCAAAGAGAATTAAGGTTCACATTTAGTCCTTCAGTCGTGACGATGCTTTTATATATATGCGGATTTTGCTTTTTTGTAACAAAGTTTTCAGGAAGAGCGCAATAGTCAAAAGCAAAGATCAGATCGGTCTCTGTATACATTTCTCACATGTGTATTGTTTGTTTTGTACTACTCTTCATGCCTCACGCATCTCTACAGTAAAACATTGTGAGCTCGATTTTGAGCAGTTTCTTAACTGTACATCAAAGCCGGTCATTTTGTTAAAATATTGAGATTGAGATCACGAAAGGCTTTAACCTAACCGATAAGAATTAGTATTGTAAGCAAACAGTGTAACTCCGTGCGCAAAGATGCCGATCCGATATTTTGGTCGCACGAACCAAAACTTTGGAAGACCTTTATGGGAGATAGTGATGAACCTTAAGAACTTTGGGAAGGGGCGGCTTATCACTAGATCAAAGTATTTGGAGGACTGTCCAGATGTTCCGAGCTATTATAGAATTGTTGGCGTTCAGCCTCATATACTGGAGTATCCTGTAAGGTTTTGACGTACATTGTGTCTAACTGACAACTCGCTTGCTGATTTTAAATTGAGTCTAATTAAATATTTTATGTACTTTCAGGAAACATTTAAGGGCAATATTTACGTCGAGGAAGTGTTTCGAGGGAGAAACCGCTCCGAAGTTATTGACATTGGAAAGGAAGCGGAGCTCGCAGACTTTCAACTTGTCCACAAAGACCAAGAACCTACAATACTGAAGAAAGTGGAGGAGTTCTTGGCTAATCCTGATAATCATACGCCCATTGTACGACCTAAGACTGCACCCCTTCCTCCAGTGTGGAAGGTAATTTTCATTTTTCCTTTACCCTTAATAAGTTTGGGTATTTTATCAGCCAAGCTACGTAGGCAAGGCTTCTCCAGTTAAATCTAATTGTTGTATTCGTTTCACAGTTAATTATAGCTCGGGAAAGGAATATTTCTCCTTCAGAAGTTCCAGAAATACCCATAATATATGAAGATATAGAGCCAGAGATTCATAGACCCACCCGAATTGCCAAAGATGGAGAAGAACCAGATTTCAGAATCGGACCTGGTCATTTCCGTTCCACCCACAAAGAGTTTTATGAGCATGTCATTTGGAACAGAGAAGCTGCCAGAGAGAAATACTGCAAAGGACCTATGCCAGATCCAGATTATTTATATCTCAAGGCTGAGTTGCCTCCTTTGGAATTAGAAAAGAAAACTAAACAGTCATCCAAACTTCTTAATTAAATGACATCTGATCTGTGGTCATTATTATGTCAAATACCATAGCCTTCAATAATGTGCATCAAATACATAAAATAACCAGTCATGTTAGTTTAAACATAGCATTCTCTTATGAATAAGAAAGTTTTAGATTGTTTTCAAAAAAGTCCAACTATAACTTATGATTATTCTTGATTATGCATCACTCATATTATAGTTCATACATTTTGGTTATCAACTCCGAGATTATCCGTCTTGCGAAGAAAACGAATGAACAAAAAATGTTGCATACAAAACGCATTTACGGCGGACATAGAGCATTACATCTCGTCTAGGCGGCCAATACACAGAAAAGTGTTCTTTTACTTTTCACCCGCAATCTCTTTTGTAGAGATTTTGTTTTGTTCCTTTGAACCTAAACAAAAGGTCTCAAACTCAAAGTCTGGCTGATGTCGCTGATGAATGATTGTAGATCAGAGTTGAAAGAAGATTTTTCTTTTTTGTGTAAAGTTGTTCCATCCAGGGACATTCTAAAGTTTCGTCGATTATCATCTATTTGTGATCTATGGAGTTTGTTGTGACCTGCTAATTGTGATAAAGAACTAATTATTGTCGAGTTCGCCGGTTTGTTTGTAGAATAATTTTTTACTGGTGAATTGTCTTGAGGCGGATTTCGTCATTCGGTTCACAATGCAGAAACAAACAACTTTGTTTAGCTTCTTTAGCAGGACTCCAAAATCTGCGACAAGTAGCCCTTCTTCCTCGACTTCCAAGAGTCAGACTAACGGATCTAGCACTCCACCGGGGGGTGATGGTGATGACAATGTGAGCATGTCTGGTGAAACTCCAAGTAAGTCTCTAGTCTCAACCCCCGTGTCACGAACGGGGGGTGAGAAACGACGACGAACAAGTGGGGGACAGTCTGCCGAGCTGGGTGGTTCGAGAAAGAAAGTAAAAAATGAAGATTCTCGTAAGTCTTTGATTTTACGTCACTAAGTCATCATATTCGTTTGTCATTGTATGTAGTTTATTGCATGTTTCTATATGATTTGTGCAGCGTCAAAAGAATATTCTGAAGGGACTTTGGTTTGGGCTAAACTGGAGGGATATCCGTGGTGGCCAGCAATGATTCGTGGAGAAACTCATGGTGGAGCGTACTCCAGGAAGTCTGCGGTGGAGTTTCATGTTCAGTTTTTTGATGATCCACCGTCACGAGCATGGATTCGGAAAGGGTAAAACAATGATAATTTAACAAAGTGTTTGTGACTTGATTATAGAAATACTAACCCCTTTATTGTTTCTTGTAGGGATTTAAAAATATATCGAGGTAGCCAAGATGCAGATATTCCTCCAGCGAGATCTGATCGAGCTTGGCTGTCCGCATGTAAAATTGCAGATGACGCTTTGGCCCTAAAGACAGAGAAACGCCTTGAGAAACATTGGATTGAATTTACACCGTCTGAAGAGGAAAATAATGGCAATTGTTCTGCGGAAAGTGAAGAAGAGGAAGAACCAAAAACAGAGACCGAGCGCATGGAAACTCCTAAATCGCGTAGTAGTAGGCGAGAAGTCAAAAAGCATAAGAGAGTACTTACTATTGCATCAAGCAGTGAGGATGAGGAAAGTGAAGTCGTTTCAAAAAGTTCTAAGAAACTTAATACATCTAATTTAAAAAAGCCAAGAAAGGAAGAAGACGAAGACGATTATTCACCAACTAAAAATGGTTCCTTAGAAGAAGAGTCTGAATCATCGGAATCTCTTGTGGAAAGTGAGAAAATGAGTGAAGTTGAAAGTGGAACTGATCATGATGAAGATGATACACCCAAGAAGACGCCTAAACGCAGTGCCCCTAAAGTAAGTGCACACACCTGTTGAGCGTTTTTTAGCTGGAATTTTTGTATTAAGCTGTTGTACAATTAACAATATTTAACTATAACTTTTTAGGCGAAACAAAAGCTCTCAGCCACTCCAAATCGTGGAAGCCCAGTTGTAAGCAAGGTGGATATGAAAGGTCGGTTGCAACAGTTCAACATTAAGGATACTCCAAACAGCAGCTTAAGCAGCCCGAAACCCGAATCTAATAAAGGTATTGAAGAAAGTGATGCTTTATGGGAGCACATGAGATTAACATGGGCTCAAGATGGAAAAAGAATGGATGCTAATAGAAGGAAGCAAACCCATCCAGATTATGATCCACGAACACTTTATGTACCGCCTGAGTATTTCAACTCAAAGTCTCCTGTGAGTTTCACATGCCTGCATATTCATTATGATATGGGCTACAACGTTGTCTGATGTGTTATATTAATTGATTCCAGGCAATGAGGCAGTGGTGGGAGATGAAAAGTAAACACTTTGACACGATTCTTTTCTTCAAAGTTGGTAAATTCTATGAATTTTACCATTGGGATGCATGCACTGCGGTACAAGAATTGTCAATCACGTTCATGAAGGTAGTTTGAACCAAACAAGCATGTAATTTAGATTTACTGCCATATTATCGTTTTAATCTTACATTTCGACAAAATTGTTCTATTTTTGTTTGTTCGCTTAGGGAGACTATGCTCACAGTGGGTTCCCAGAAATAAGTTTCTCTAGATTTGCTAATACACTTATGGAAAAGGGATACAAAGTAGCAAGAATCGAGCAAACAGAAACTCCTGCCATGCTTGAAAAACGGGTTAAAAGTATGTTGAAAATCGTAAAAATGTGTATCTTGCAAATTTTCAACGTAAAGTAGGTGAATCTTGGGCACGTCCTGACAAATTTTGTTATTCTGGATTCAGCTTCAAAGCCAGCAAAGCATGAGAAGGTCATCAAACGAGAAATTTGTCAAATTGCCACCAAAGGTGTTCGTTATGCCTCCTTTCAAGACGATTCTTCCTCCAGCCCGTTTACACCGGAATCAGCATATTTGTATGCGATTGTGGAGAAGGTTTGCTAAAAAAGAATAGTCTTTTTGTCAGCCTACATTATTTTGTTTTTAGTAGTTTCTGAGTAAATAATTTTATGCATGTGTAGTCATCATCATCAACGGCTGAAGGTTCTAGTTTTGGCGTCTGCTTTATTGATACAACGATTGGGACATTTCATATTGGAGAGTTTGAGGACGATCGTCATGCTTCAAGACTTCGGACTCTATTTTCACATTTTACTCCCGTTCAGGTATTTAATCATATTTAATTTTGTGTATGCTTTTTTAGTTTACTTATTTTATTGCATGTATTATCATTATCATTCGCAGATTTTGCACGAGAGAGGAAAATTGTCGTCTTGTCTTCAACAGCTATTGCAAAATATGTCGAGTGTTCGCAAAGATCCTTTGCTTCCAGATACCGAGTTTTGGGGTGCTAAGAAAACGCTTAAATTTCTTGCAGAAGAATATTTTCGTGATAAGGAAGCCGGTGGTGCACCGCAATGGCCCCCCGAATTCCAGGCTGTTTTAAGCAAATCTGATGGATTAGGGTTGACCCCTGATGAAGATTGGGAACTAGGTGTTAGAAGTCTAGGTGCTGTTGTTTGGTACCTGAAAGATTGCCTTCTAGACCACGATTTGCTCTCGCAAAAAAAGTTCGAGGTCTACAAGCCTGCTGATATTAGTTCAAACGCCACTGTGCCAAGTCTGCCTGAACGGCTAAAGAGGTCAAAATATATGGTAAGTACAAGTATTGTACATTTTACTTGATTTTCGTTTGCTATTTATAACCCGTTCCCTTGCAGTTTATACGCTGTTTCTTTCTTGCAGATTTTAGATGGAGTTACATTAAGAAATTTAGAAATACTTGAAGGACCACTTAGTCTGCTTTCCACTTTGGATAAATGTGGTACCAATTTTGGGAAGAGGTTACTTCGACATTGGGTATGTCTCCCGTTGGCTATTCCTGCAGACATATGTGACCGTCAGGATGCTATTGAGGAATTGATGTGTATCAGAGAACGCCGAGATAAAGTTGTTCCTTTGCTGAAAAGCCTACCAGATTTGGAGAGACTTTTAACAAAGTTGGTACTTCAAGTATTTACCTTGTATTATCGAATCCAGTAATCTGTATACTTACATTAACTTTACACTGCTCCCGAATTTGTAGAACTCACTACCTTGGAAGTGCCTATCGATCAAAGAACCATCCGGATGGCAGAGCCATCTTCTTCAATGAAATCAATTATTCAAAGAACAAAATAAATGATTTAATCACAGTTTTAAAGGGATTTAAAACGTGTGTTAAAATCATCAAAGAGTTTAAAAGTAAATTACGTAAATAATTAACTATGATTTTTTTCACTAAATCCAATCTTGACTTTAGAATTTATTTGTAAACGCATCTTCTACTCTTCTTTCAGATGCTAAGGATGAAGATGAAATAAAATCATCCTTAATAACCCGAGTTATAGAAGGGTTTCCTTCATTGGATAAACTTCTTACCTACTTTGATGTAAGTTAATAATTAAATGCGGCACAAACTGGTTGGTGTGAGCAATTCTTACTTAGCCTTGACTTTCAATTCGTCAACTTTCTTTTCTAACAGAATGCCTTTGATCATCAAGCCGCTTCTAAAGAGGGTAAGATAAAGCCCAGACCGGGAGCAGACGAGCAGTTTGATAATGCGAGACAAACCGTAGCTGAAATACAAAGTGAGGCTGATGAATACTTGAAAGACATTTCCAGACAACTGAAGGCTCGTGCAGTTTACTTTGGCAGTGACAAAAAGCGCTTTCAGATTGAAGTACCTGACTATGTGAAAGTTTCAAAGGAATTTGAAATGAGCTCTGGCCGTAAAGGATTCAAAAGATACTACAATGCAAAAACTAAGGTATGATAATGATACTCTGTATTTACTGCTAGAAATCTTTGCTGGGGTAGTTGCAAGTAAACCTTTTATGGTTTTTTAGGGATTTCTGGCGTCAATCATGGAAGCCGAGACTGAGAGAGAAGAGATACTTCGAGACATAACACGAAGAATTTTTGCACAGTTTGATAAAGAGTAAGTACATGTTTGTGTGGATTTGTTGTTTGATTATGATTTAATTGAGTTGTTTTATCAAATCCTGGTTATTGTTTTCAGTCGTGAAACTTGGAGTAGAGCAGTTGAGTGTATTGCCACGCTGGATGTACTGATTTCCCTTGCAATCTATTCGGAAAGTCAAGACTTGATGTGCCGTCCGACTCTCTCGTATTCATCTCTGCCATTCTTGAACATTGTCGAAGGGCGTCATCCCTGCGTTGCGTCTGATTCTTATATCCCCAATGATACAAAGATGGGAGTAGAAATAGAAGATGAGACGCCAAAGGGAAATTTTGTCATTTTGACGGGACCTAATATGGGAGGAAAATCGACGTTAATGCGTCAAGTTGGTTTGCTGACCATTCTTTCACAGTTGGTATGCATAACATCTTACATCATGATGTTGCTTAATTAAATTAATGCTGAAGTATGAATTTCAAGCAATGATTTATGCAATAGGGGTGCCATGTTCCAGCAGAAAAGTGTGAGCTAAGTGTTGTGGACCGAGTTTTTACACGTTTAGGGGCCAACGATAACATTGGGGAAGGCGAAAGCACATTTTTTGTGGAAATGAGCGAGACTAGTGCCATACTGAAACATGCTACACCTAGTTCTCTTTTGCTTATCGATGAATTGGGTCGTGGTACAGCCACCTATGATGGAACTGCTATTGCTTATGCGGTGGCAAAAGAACTATCAGAGAGGAAATGTCGCTCATTTTTCTCAACTCATTACCACACACTGGTAGAGGCCTTACAGGACATGCCACTTATTCAGATGAGTCACATGGTGTGTAGTATTTTTTTACCAATTCTAAATTGAAAGTGCTAATAACTACTTTACTCTAATATGGAAATGTTTTTATTTATAGGCTTGCATGGTAGAGAACGAAAATGAAGATGATCCTACTCAAGAGTCAATCACCTTCTTGTACAAAATGATCTCAGGACCTTGTCCAAAATCATACGGGTTTAATGCTGCTCGCTTGGCAGGGATAAATGATGATGTGATACGTGTAGCCTACAAAAAGGCTAAAGAACTAGAATCTGTAGTTAATGGAATTAGATCTTTTACCGCTATTTGTACCGGAATTCAGGAAAAGAAATTTTCCATGAAAGATTTTGCCGCATTGAAAATTTGAATGTAAGCCAGGTGAAGCGTTTTATTTTAATTACTTACTGTTCTTGTCAACCTTTATTTTACCCTAAGCATTTAATTTTCACCTTAATGTTTTATTCGTATTTTATACATTGACGTGTTAACGAACGTCTAATTCTCTCGTTTTTATCTATTTATAATTTAATTTTTTGTGTACTCAAGTAAACTAGACTCATAATTCTTTGTAGTATACAATTTTATTCGTAATATGTTCTAAACTTGCATTCTCGAGTTAAAATAATTGATTCTATTAAATGTATCTCAAGTTGGATTGATAAATAATTGAAATGCTACAAGCTTAATTATCCATTTTCTTTCCATACTTTGACCAAAACGTTACTGGACAACTAATAGTTTTCCCCGTGTTTCCGTCAAAAACCTTGCAAGCATCAAACGGAGGACAGTAGAGATGAAGACTCACTGCTCTGCTAGTACTACTGGCGTTCTCCATTCTTGAAAGTTGTTAATTAATTATTTATTATTGAATACTTCTAATGTCTTGTGCATATTACTTGTTTTTCGTATATATCTACAAATTTACCTGTGAAGCCCGATATCATCGTTGATGTAGCTTACTTCTGAAGTATGTAGTGGAAATCTAGAGATTTCTTCGAGTGGTTTTTCCTCGCGAGAATCTTTTTGCGGCCAAGCGTATCTAATTTCAGTTAGCGTACCTTCCAGCTGCCGCATAAAGCAGTGACACTAGAAATATTTCATCATGTCAGTTACCCCATTATCTGCTCAGTCAGTCTAGTATATATGCTATATAAATGTATTAATATTACGTTTGCATGATCATGAATTGTTGATTGGTGACCGCCTTCCCAACATACAAGAATCAGATTAAATTTCCCATTTCCAGAGTCAACTAAATTTCTTGTTAGCTTGTCCCGATCGAAATTGGCGTATTGCATCCAATCTTCTGGGTTGCTCTTGTATGCCTTCATCAATGTTTCAACAAGGTCGGTATTTATATAATCACTTTTGAACACGTCATGGAGTTGAGATTGAAGGCTTTTCAGACTGGTAATTACTGGCGGATTTTCACAATCAAAGGGATTGTTAGTATCCTCAACTTCTTCGTTACCATCCAAGCTGCCCATTTTCTTCAGAGTTGTTAGATGCTGATTTCTATTTTCCTGACGGTTTTCTGACTTTATATGAATAAACGGTGCTGTATTAACATTTACTAGACAACTGCGAGCAAGATGCATAGAATGTTATACCATAACCTTGATTTGCTTGCAAGCAAGCTGCGAACACCAATAGTGAAAATTTGCCATTTACTGACCCTTTTCATGAAAGTTATGTTGCATGTTCACTGCATTTTACCAGTTTGATTCAGAAGCGTGTATATAGGCATGCTACGGACAGTTTGTAATATGTGACGGAATGCAAACCAGTTATTAAACTAAATGAAGATTACATATAAAATCTGAATCTAAAGCTAAGCTGGAAAGACGTTGCAAACCAATGTTCATAGATCACAAGTAAACTAACAAAAGTCGTAAACTCATCTTCATCCAAAATACTTCTCTCCAAAGTTCTGTCCAATGCAAGCTTGCGTCTGTCACAGAGATGACATCGTAAGCTGTTAGTTCGATATTTATCTCATTTTTGGGTTAACGCTTCGGGCTGTAAAAGCGTATTTTTAAAATTTTGCTACCTTCCGCTACCCATTGTTATCGGTATTGCGGTAGTTTACGTTTACCTTCAGTACCCGCTAAAGTAGTAGCGTTATTTTAATTCTTTACCTTCAGTAGCCGGTAAATATACTATGTAGAATCGTACACTTCTAAAAATGTATGGTTAATTTTCAATTGGGTAGCTGGTACAAGCGTACCAATCTATCCAACTTCAATTGATGTTAGAACCTTCTTGAAAGGAATTTCCTTCATAAAGTCTCAATATTCCTGTTTAAAACAGCTGGCTTTTTTTTAACAAACAACACTGTTGAAACAGTCATAACAAAATATAAGGGGATAAACCTCTTTAATAATATCCTTACAAATAATTTTAACAATTTTTAAAGTTAGCCCGGTACGCCCACTATTAAGCCGGAGAAAAGCGAATTAGTTTTAGCGTCGTTAGCTTCAGTATTCGGTAAAGGTAAACACTCGCCGCAGCTTCTTTTACTTGTGTGTGCGTGTGTATAGTTATTTGCGTAGCAGGTAGCTCGTAACCACGGCTAGATTTCGTTCTTAACTTTTCAACCGTATAACAATAAACTACCTGTGACCTTATACCACGGGCTACCTTTAACTTTACTCTTCGGGCTACCCTCTTGGAACTACCTCGTACCCATCTCTGGTCTGTCAGAGACTCTGACTCAGAGTGCATGCAAATGACACGTCTTTCAGAGGCATCAATGAGTAAAATATGTAATGTCGAAGAAAATATTTTAGGGTTTCAAAAATTCTATACAAATGGTTCCTTGCTATAAATACGAAGCACAATGTAGATCCACAATTTAAGCCATAATCAGTACATAAAACAATGTCACCAGTTTATAGAAAGTCGTAAAATTTGGTTTTAGTTGCATCCGTTTGCGTTCAGTTGGATATTCGAAAACTTATATTACTTTAGTGCATCGAGTAGATTTATAATAAAAGTCGTGAAGCATAATAAATAACATAACATAGCATTTAGTCTCACTCTACTTCCTTCATAATGAAGGCTTCATTTCTTCTAAGAAATTACTATCTTTTATATTGCACTGGTAACGAAAGTGAATGTTTTGAAGTTGATGTAGCATGGTTTCGTAAGTTTTATGGGCATTTAAATACATACATGTAACATGTATAAACTAAAGATGCATGCTGCATACTATAACCTTCTTTACTTGCTAGTATCAAGTGGAACGAACATGCGATTCGTTTTACTCTGCTATTATTAATCAGTTTATCTTCCATGTTCTCACCATAACGAAAGTGGATGAGTTTGTCGTCTTCACGATAGCCAGTTCCCATGATTCTATGCTACAAAAAATTGCCACAAAGCGTTATTATTATTTTATGGCAATTGGTAACATATTCGTGAACCTCAATAATATGAATCCCAATTTAGGGATGTTCTAGTTACAATATGCTGAATTATTTGCTCTTCATCATATTTGGCCATATTTCATTTTCATATATATGCATCCTTTGTTTTTCTCACAGGCATAACACAATCGGTATTAAAATTGTGTTTTCGAGATGATGATAACATGGTGCTGCAACAGTTCTTTCAACCCATACATGTATGAATATGAATGATTGTGTTGCTCAAATAATAGGTACTTAGAATGCAACATACACAGTATGGTATTTGTCATACTGTACATACTATGTGCCACCACGTTTTTATCTCAAAATCGATTTCAGTCGAAATACATAACAAAAGTCTCGCTCATGTTACGTTTTACATAGGTTCTTACGAACAATCTCCTTTAGTTATATAGGAATGAACAATAACATTTAATAATGTTTTGTACTAGATCCATGTATAAAAAGCTCTTCTTCGGTTAACTATGCTGTTAAATGCATCCACTTAATACATTGCTTTTACAAGAATGACTACGGGAAATTTCATATAATTACTGTGAACCTTTTTGTCTATTCTACTGGAAACTCTGAAAGAGAAATGACTCACGGAGGAAGTTTGTTCAAAGCTTTGTAAAATCAGTACGCGAAATACGTTTGGAAGGACGTACTACTTACGGCTTGTGATAAGAAAAAGTACAAGCATCTATCTGATCCTTAGTTGTGAACTGGAAATTGGTGTGCAATAGTAAAACTTTGATTTATACTCTTCTCAACCATTATTCTCCGGATTTAAAGTGCAAATCTAAAAAATACAGTCAAAGGTAAGCAGTGACTTTTATATGCAAATCAGCTTTACATTTAACTGCCGACAGTGCATGCAGATCATGGCGGAATATCTTCTAATTTTTCTTTGTTCATGACAGATGAAGCATCTCATTCACACAGCTCTCCTACTACTCGCCTTGTCTGGGGTGCAAGTAATTGCCGATGGAAGCCTTACTTATGGTGACAAATGCAGCGTGTCCAACGGTATCCTCCAAATATTCACACAAGTTGAAGACAAGGAAAAATGCAATTTAAATCAAGGCCTGCTTTGCACTGGAACCTGTACCTGCCCACCGACCAGAGTTTGGTATAAAGGACCCCTTTTCGGATTATTTGGAGGTGGAAAATGTATTGCCGGGGCTAATGGTCCTTGTGTCAGAGGGGACACGTGTGTAGATAACGCAGTTTGTGGTGACAACATTCCTTTGTGCGTTTGTCAGAGTGGCTATTATGCCCATGAAGGCTACTGTGTGTCAGAAGGTGGATTTAAGGGGTTCATCAAGAATATTTCAAACGGTTCAGGGAGAGTGATGAATTCTGCTGCTCAAGTTATTACGGTTACACTATTTGCTCATTTATTTTTAACATTGTTGTAGACTTTTCGATCGATTATATCTTCAAGTCCTGTACAATCACGATTGTTTTTTTAGATGTGTTCCTAAGTAAATGTATGGTTCTTGACTTTCTCTATTAGTTTTCCAATGAGATGTTTTATCATCGTTCAGATGTCTTCGTAAAATAACAATGGCCTATACCATTTAAGTTTTAAGACTAGGAAATTTAGTGTATGTTATATATGCAGTACATATTGTTGTCCAATTTATAATATATAAGTAAAACCTATATATCGCATATTGTAAACTGTAATGATATTGACTGAATGTAATCGCAATAAACGTTTTTATAGCTCGTGCAAATACAGTTGTTTGTGACCTTCAAGTCACTTTATTTATGCTGATGGATAAACAAGTAAGGCATGACTGTACCGTTTCCCAAACCATTCTAAAAAAAACCATTATACAATCAAAATATACATGTAAGCCAAAAAAAACATTCCAATTCAACTTTGCTGGAATGACTCATAATAAAGTATGTTTCCCAAAAGTTGGACTTTTACATCTAGCTGCCATCAAATAAAGCGTCGTTGACACCAGTTTCATAATATAAATTCGAATTTGACATTTATTGACAGGTCTACGCAGGGTACAAGATACTTGGCGTTTATTTCTGGTATAGCTAAACTTTCTTCACTACTGTTGTAATGGGAAAACGTTTTCATCGTCTTGTTTGTCAATATATGATAAAAAATTCATGAAAGAACTTTCATTTGAATTTCAAGGGCAATTTAGAGTTTGATAATAAAAGTTCCAATATAGACGTGATTTGAGTAGTACGTATTAAATAACAGGGTTCGGCCATACATAGTTCATAATTGTGTATCACTTGATACATTCACGATGTAAATGTCACGAGATATTTAAGTGTAGATGATTGTATGAAATACGCGTTAACTATGTTTCAATAAGGTTGTTAACTTGTATTGCGTCTTAAGTTTTCCAAAGTGGAGCCTCCATCATATTTTTATAACAGAAGTAGTTCTTTTCGTTCGATATTCACACAGGAAATGTTTTGTGTTTATTTGGAAAGTTTGTAAATCACAGCCGTGCCATGCTATACAACATGAATAACATGATAAGTACAGATTCAAGTCATGATTCATTACACATTACATAAGTACATAGTATTGACACACCAAGTCCATATTATTACATATATATACATAAATAAGTAGCAGAGTCTAGTTCATAATAAAATACAATTTATCCGTATTTATTTTAATTTGTTTGATTACGCTTTTACGTCATGATGACCTCTTTGCGACGCGGCATTCATTGCCTCTCTTGTCAAGTTGTCTTAAAAATGTGGAACCACAAAATGGCCCGGATTCTTGGAGACAAATAATGTTAGATATGAACAGTTATTAAAATTGAAAACATTGACGATGATTTGCACTTGCAAAATTGATGAGAAATTGAAAACGTGATTCTTTTTACAAATATATAGATTCGTTTTCTTTGAAAATGGATTAAACCCTAGTATGTATATAACAGTCGACATTTTTATACATACATAAGCGATACAAACTTTGCTAACAAATATAATGTCTGAATATTTTTTCGATTAGTTCTCTAGTTATCTTCAGGTGGTGGGTTATTGTTTTCAGTCTTTGTATTATAATTAGTCCTTTCTCCGTACTTTGACCAGAAAGTCACTTGACATTTTGTACGATGACCTGTCCTTTGGTCAAACATGCTGCATGAGCTGAATGGAGGGCAATATAGATGAAGGCTTACAGCAGGCTCTGTATGACTGGTGTTTTCAACTCTGCAATTAAGGAATATGAAATTATATAAGAACTTGAATATATCAAATATGTAGCTTAAAGCTCTATTCATTATTGCTTCCATATGAAAATAGGATTCACTGTGAAAAAACAAAGCAAAGGTCAGGCAGCTTTTCTAGGTATGTCTCTAAATTCAGATTAAATGGGCTCCAACGGGTGTTCGATTAAGATTTCATTGATATTTGTTATCATCATTATCATAATTTAATTTGGGGCTGGTCACTGGGCATGCTATAAATATGAATCGGTGTTTAATGGAAAAAAAGCAGTGGAATTTCCTTACTATATTAAATTAAGGGTTTAACTTTGTTTTCAGTCTGTTTTTATAAATTGGTTCATCAGTGTAATTGGCCTGTGAGTTGTAAACAGGTGGAATTTCCTTACAATAATCAGTTATTCTACAAGTAAAATCGTGTCAAGGGTTGACTCAAGTGGGTTCATTTCTCGGGTTACTGAGATTTTACAAGCACCCAAGGGGTAGATAAATAATCTCAAAATTCCCATTCGCAATCGTGTCATGTATTACACATGTCAATTCAGCCGATATCAAAGCAGCCTATTTTTACATGCATTTTCTGCCATGTAGATTCAATGATGCAATAACTGGATTGGCTTTGCGAAGCATACAATACAATGTACGTACCGAGTTCCGACTCAGAGCAAGTAAGCGTGCAATAACTTGGAAAACTGTGTATGACAGCTTTGATATCATGATAACTTTGAGGCGACCAGATTCATAAAGTTAAGTCAAGACCTGTTTGATTATTTCATTACCTATGGAGTCCCAAGGAATCGTTTATATAGCAGACTTCATTTTTGCGCAATAGAGTTCTTGACAGCTCCTTCAATCCAGTTTCTTCATTTTCTCCTTCTTGTGGCCAGTCAAAGCGGACTTCGCTCAAAGACCCATCAAGAATCTTCATGAAGCAGTGTGCCTATTTGGACACGTAAATAAAATATAGTTGTATTTCCGACTTTTATATGAACTATCAATGCGTAAAACTCACTCTATAAGAACATAGTTTCTTTTAATAACGACCTCATTACACCATTGACAAATCATTCTATGATACTATTAAGTTAATTTATTATACAGAGGGTCAATAGTCAGAAGATTAAAGGAATCAGTAGCTAATAATTATTAAATTTTTGGGGGTAAATGCTTCGAATTAAACATTGATGTTTTCATGCAATCTGTTTGCGTAGCAGAACAAGCTAGTATTTTAGATAAAACCTGACTGACGTATAGCGCTCTAGGATGAGCAAAGAGCAAGAGCATTCAACAAATTTATTTGATAGTGATAAATGAGTGAACTATTGCTTACATCAGCATGATCATGAACTGCGGATCCATGCCCTTCGCCCCAACACAACAGCATCAGATTGAATTTTCCATTCCCTTCGTCAACCAAATTCCTCGTGTATCTGTATTGATCGAACTTTGCGTACTTTTTCCAGTCATGTGAATTGCTCTTGTAGGAACTCATCAACATCTCAACCATTTCTATATTGACATTTTCACCATCAAAAACACGATGCAAGTGAGCTTGCAAGTCTTCCAATGATGTTATAACAGGCCCATGTTGAGCGTGGCAATCACCCTCTATCATATTCGAATCCCGGAGTCTGACACTCATTTTTTTCAGATGAAAATTAGTGATAATAGTATTTCCAGGGGTATTTCAATGAAACTATGCACAAAGTCTGCGTAATAAATGTTATAAGCGGAAAGTTTCGATAAAACGCAAAACCAAACGTGCTTTTGCACTACAAGGCACGCAAACTTTCACTGAATTAGCTTTCTTTCCACCGTCAACCTTGCTCTTGTGTCTACGTCTTCACCAACCAGGCAATGAACTACGAATATTGATCGCTTTGTGATATCGATGACCGTTGTATGAAGGTTGAGTGCGACCATGCAAGAAAATAGTCTACTGATTTTTTCTTACACACCTTTAATAACCGACCACTTGCTTTGTTATGCTACCTTTTGTATGCATAAGAGGAAACAATGCAACTCAAAGCAAACCAAGGCCGACAAAGAATACAAACAACACTGACAATGGGTAAATAAGGTCTGCCGAGAAACGTAGGTATAACGCGTGTTCCATGAAGTCAAATCTTTAAATAAAACAGGTTTTGGTTACCGTTCTCCTTAAATACTCGCATTATAGCGTATTAAATCTTTGTAAATTTTATATGTAAAAATGTGAATGATACTCAATAGCATAAATATCTTAAACTATCTGTCGATATGGTCTTATTGATATATTATATCAAGTTTCAGCAACATGTATATGACTAGATATATTGTTGAACTCAAGTTAGCTGGACATATATATGCATATAAGTCTGTGAAACTGCATATGAAGACCAGCAAGAAAATATGGGGAGACTAAACCAACTGAAATTAAGACTACCAGTTTAAAAAGGCTTCTGAACAACATTCTGATTATCACACATGGAGAAACATTTACAACAGCCCATTTGCTAGGACACTTCACCATTACGATTGTAAGCCTCAATGCAATATCATACCTTATAATATTTCCAATATTCATGCTTACATACTAATGCTTGTTGAAATACATGTATATATCCACGTATATATGTATGTATGTATCCCTGCATTGATACAAATACAAAATATAACCAAGAAGTGAATTCTTCTGTCAAGTGTCAGGCATGTATACCTACTTACAACATGGGTTATGCAGAAGGGTTCGATTAATGATTTTATGATACACTCATATAACTTATTCCATATTTATGCCGCAGCTCAGCTTATTTTAGGAGACGCTTACGGAAGTTACTTCCGTAAACCTTGATGCCTTGCCATAGGTTCATTTTTGATACAATTGAAACGGGAAATACATTTTTGAAGGAACATATTTTACCCTAAAAATAAGTAAATTAAAAGTTTTAAAGTCAAATCACAAGCATCGAAAATGTAAAACAAGATAGGAGAAAGATATATGTATTATCAAAAAGATTACAACTCAAAGCGTCATAATGTTTATTCGTTAAAGTAGTTTTGCTGATGCCTAAATTGCTTAATTATCTGCAATCCAAATTTTGTTTATCTTTAAGAAGACCCATTGGTGCTGCTTTGGATCTTTATAAGATAAAATTGACACATCATCACGGAACCAAAATGTAAAATTGTTCCGATTGGCTGCTGAATCCTCATTCGATGGTGTGTGGCCAATTTTGGCCATTCCATCCGCATCTTTAGGGGTTTAATTGTCATCAACACTGCTTTGATCGTGTGGAGTTTACCAACCCACCAATTCATTCTTTTAGCAATAAATGTATTAAAAACCTGTTATGATGATGTGATATGTTTTCGTGCAACTGGCAACAGCAAAAGTAAATGTGACGCATGAAACAAAATTTGGGGTATTTTGATGAATAATTTTCTTTCGAGAAAAAGTACACCTAGGCATTCTAGAGTTGATTTTGGACGCGGATGATGGTGACGCAGTCTAACGATGAGGTATTAAGGTCTTAATAGACCTTTACAATTATGTGGAATTCCTAATTTAATTAAAATTGCGCAATACTTTCAATATTTGGCCTAAATTGCGTTTGGGTAAAAAGTCAATGTGACGCCTGTTGTTGTTTGTCTTCGAGGAAATTATGTGTCTGTTGTGTTGTGGATAGTTGTTTTGGTTATAAGTTATAACTCATCACGCCTCAATGTTGATAATCTGGATTATTGTGGTTAGTAGGGAACATCCGAGACTACATGAGTATGGCCACTTTCAGACGTCTATTGGTAAGAAAGTAACGATGGACTAAGCTGTGTAAAATGTTTACGAGACAATGCGTAATGATTCTATCTAGATTCTATATTTCCTTACTAAATAAAAAGACTCGTAAATACGCATTTCGTGTATTTATTTACTTACGATGTAATCAATTATATGAAATCATCTCACCTATTGTCAACTATGATTTGAAATGTAAAAGTTGATGTCATAAGCCTGCTTTTTACATCCGGATATGCAATGTAGAATGAAAAAAACTTGAAGTTTAGTTAGCTCAGAAGGTAATGCTTTATTGGTTTCAGCACAAGCATCCGTTTTTTCACCAAAAAGTAGACACATGAACACAAATTAAATCTCAAATCTGGTGGTACTAATTGATATTCACCGGATGCAACTGGGTTGCAGTTGATAGACCGCAAGTTCAGCCAACCTGATTTCAAGGAAAGAAGAAAAAATCACTTCAAATATAACTGATGATCTAAATTTTTCGGAACCACATACAGAGGAAAACAAGATGAACCATTATCACATGCTTGCAGATAATCATAACTGATAACATTTGACCCTATAAAAACACACGTGGAGTGACATACGATATACGTACATTTGTACCATATTATTAGACTAGCAACAGTCAGCACACTTGATTAATGGAGGACACAGAGGACAACATTAGAGGTTTTTCCTCGTTGCTGTTATCTATGTCTTTGATTATATTCTGCAAGTCTTCTGGAAAATTTGGGAAAACTTTGATATTCGATATTTAACAAGAAATTGCTTGTGTTTCACTTAATATTCTGATCTCATCTCATCATTATCCATTTCATATCTACATTTTTACTAAAATATGAATGCATATGCATCTCGTATAGTTTTATAGTGCATCGTTTCAGTAAAAGGAATTTCTTACCCGCTTGTACACCCTCGTTGCAGTAACATCTTTGGTTGTAAAGGTGGCCTATTTTGAAAACCACAAGAACAGACAGACAGATATTGTAAAATGAGCAATACAGTTAATTCAACGACACTATTGATCCTCAAATTAGACAATATAATACCTTCATTTCATCATCAGAAAATTCTCGAATGGTGGTTGCCTCATCGGGGTCAATTTTCTGGTTTTGAATCAGTTTATTCCCATCTTTGAGAATGGTTGTCTACAAGGTCAACAATTTTTAAACATGGATAAAACTTTAATTAATGACACGCCTACTTAAATATGTGCTGCATAAATGCTAGCAATTCTACACCTTGCATTGTCGCCCATCTGCTGTTTCTTCATCAAACTCTTCCCCAAGCTTGAATGAAATGGTTGTATTTTTGAATATTGACATTGTCTTCAGTGTATAGACGCCATCTTCTTCCGTAATCTCAATAGTTGGCTTTGCTGCCGCTGCTGCAGCCCTCTTTGCAATGTTCACACCTTGAGATAATAAGTATGATTTATAATAACTGTAATATCCACTATTACTCCAATTCCTTCAGTTTAATTTGTGTTAAGTACTTGTATGTCTCTGCCTTACCTGCAGCCTTCAAATAATCGTCAAAATTTTCAGATTTTATCATCTCAAACTTTCCAGTGATCGACATTTTGAGTTTTAAATATTAACCCAAGGGATAGAACAAGATTGACAAGACAGTTGATAAATGCTGCTTCCGACAGGGATGACCAATGGGTGTAAAATGAGTAGAGGAAAGGATCTGTTGTGCGTTTCACCCCTAGTAATTCAACTCCCAATTCCTAAATGTGTATGAACTCCCACATTAAATTTGTATCCTTATTATTTCTCATTCACCCTCATTTCGCGACATGATGGACAGACGCAGTTTTGAACGCACTTACTTTTTACTCTGGACATGACTTTTCATTTCATCATCATGGCTCAAATGAACATATATACGATATTGATGCATTTTAATGCAAAGTACCAATGAGTCGTTTATTGCGTCCAGTTTATTTTTATGGAACTCTCAATCTCAATACAACAACATAATACTACGAGCATTTTTTCAGTTGCTTTTTGTCGTGACATTGATCTTTCTTGTTTATTTGTCTCCATTAAGATCAATTTAAATCTTGTTGAACCTTAATTGAACGTATTCATTAGTTTTAAGAGGGGAAAATGGGTACAACCCATACTCATTGCACTCGTGTTTCCATCACTGCTCTCTTATTACTACTTTCATGAACCATAATTGAGTAAGGCTCATTCTGACAATAAAGACTGCCGTTTTTAGATGAATGCAACGTATAGTAAGTATCTTGTAGTAGTTACATTCACACACAAACAACAATAATAATTGCCTATTTGACATAACAGCTTCTGGAATGTACTTTTGGTTTAATCCTATTTATTTCTCATCAATTTTACAACGAGACCGACTTCTTTTATACATTGGTTGAGCTTAAAAGTACGTAATAAAAACTGATGCCTCAACATTTGCTCGTTTAAATTTATTTCATAATGCTATACTTTACACTTTTTTACGTAAGAGTTAAGATTTAGCTACAGACTACAGACAGATGCACGTAGTAATAGATTGTTGATCAACCATTATGTTGGTATAGATGAAATTAAAAGAATGCCGAAAAGTGATCTATTCAAATTCGGACACTTTGCCTCAAGTTTTTATTACTTTAAAGCTTCTTTCAATTTATTCACGACTACCATCTTTAATTTAATTAAACCACATTAGCTAACCTTTTAGTTCGTAGTTCATGATTTCAGAATAAAAGTATACATATTTACATGTAGATTAGGCCACATTCAGTAAAGATAACTATAACCCATATCCAGGGCAGGAATCCCGGTACCAATTTACTTTCATCAAATGGCGAAATTCAAGGCAACAACGTGGTGATAGGTTTCCTTCACTTCCGTAACTTTACCTCTTAGTAGCTCTTGCAGCATGAAAAATCGCCACTAAAATAAGAAATTATATTAATTTCTTTAAAATTAACACTGGCTAATAGGTAGTCAAAGGTATTGGAAAACTAGCAATACTACTTACCATGCACCATTTGCAAACGCATACTGAAGCAGCCACTACTTGTACAAAGTCCCATGAAGTTACCACGCGAATTCCAACTAAATGATTTGCAAAAATGACCACCGACAAACATGTTCCTGCCCATAAAATTGTAGCCACTGCGAGAACAGCTAGGAAACTGTTCCCGAATTCTGCCATACGCTGAAGAAAGCATTACAAATACAGCCTTTTACAACTTTTTACAACTGCCGTGAATGAACGATGATAAAGAAAGCAAACCTTTTTCGAAAGCATTAAAATAGAACCAAGAAGACAATTAAGAATCAACTGAAATGCAGTTCCCATACAAAAACAGTAGGGATATGAGAACTCTGTAGTCTTTTTCTTGATATTAACCGTTAAAAGACTGGTTGGATCTTCAAATTCTTCATATTGAGTGAAGTACATTTGAACGCTTTGCATTATTGCGGTCAAAAGTGTTAGTAATAGGGAGTGACCAAGTACCTGCAATGTTTTCAGTGGATCATCATGATAAAAAAGAAACAATTTAAAACAAGGTCACTTCTAATGTGTGGTGTATGTATTACCGTTAGGACCGTTATGATTGTAAGACCTACAAAGTAACAATACGAAAATGTATGTAGAAAGTAAATTTTTTGGGACGGTAATGAATAATAAATGGAAAAAATGAAGTATTCTCATGTAAATCATTCATTCATAGTCTTGCTTACATGGTTCATAGCGGCCAATGTCCGAAAACATCACACTTGCAATTCTGGTCCCTTGGATTATGCTGAGAAGATTTCGAGAAGGTGAAAAATATAACGATAAGAATTTTTTAGGGGTAAATTACTGTATTTTCAGTACCAAATGATGAAAAACGTCAGTAGATTTTGTTGATAAAGGAAATCGTGTAAACCCTCGCTGAAAATATTAGGAGACGATCAAGAATTTAATTTTTACAAGTTGCAGTCAAATATTTAGTTTTACTGCAGATATACAAAGTGTTACTTACAAATTACTCTGTACAATGTAAAATAGGATGGAAGGGGTTCTAAAAGCAGCTTCAATAAACAAAACGCGAGCCATGAATCTTCGTCGTACTTTCCGATTGCTTTTTAACCCTTCACTAACACCATACTCTCGCTCAATGCACTGGAAACAAAAAAAAAAAATTCTGCACTCAAAGGGCGCAATAATGTTTTTCTCGCGATAGGAAACGGTACCTGACAAATTTCTGTAGTTATATTCTTGCGCTTGGTATCTTTTATGAGGTCAGTCCGTACTTCCATGCCTATTACGTGACCTATTAAATGAAACGCATTGAAAAAGCACATGATGCAGTCGTATGAGTTCAGGTTTGATGGAAAAAAGCCAAAAGCAAAGTAAAAGTCAGACCTTCTGTGTTCATTATAACACGAGACCCATATCTGTTCAACTCTGTTGTTTCTTGCCTCTTCATTCCTTCGTCACGCTCGGCATCTTTATCAGGATCATAAATCTTGATGGGAACGTTAAAAAATTTAAGCTTTTCCTTCTCATGTTCCCTGGCGAGGTCATCTTCAATATCAGCAACGGTTGGTGCGGACTTTGTTGGGTATATTTCTAAAGTTTCCGACTCTTCACCGAGGTCCAATGTGGTATCAACGAATTTGTAAGGAGGTGGTTTATTAACCTGCTCTAGCACATCTTCAGATTTCTGTTGTTTGGCCTTTCTCCTTTCCTTCCTTCGCTTTTTTGCGGATGGTGTTGATCGCAAGGATACTGTAGAAGACCGACCAGAAAGTTTTGGCCCTGGCTTGTTCTTCATTGTTTCAGTGTTTTAACAGTGGCTTTGTTTGATGCTAAATTCGCCTTTATTATATGACATCAGATTAAGATGGATCCCACTTATATGAGCTCTTATCGTTGGTTCAAACTGGTCTATATTGAATCTTCTGAATTTTTATTGCGTAAAAATTCGCCGATATTGATGTTGTGTTTGTTATGATAGTAACATAATAAAACGTATAACCCCAAGTATGAGAGTGATGGATGAAACAGCACATAATTCATATAGTCAAATAATATTTATTTTTCGCATAAAAATTACAGAAAATACGCTTTAGCTCCAAATTAATCGTCTAATAATCATGTAACAATAGTAGTGGTCATTGTTTTCTCTATTGTAATATTATCACTATTAAGACGATACTATCTCTCTCTCTCACTGCTTTAGGTTATGCTAATCTTGTCCTGGTAAATATCTGACTTGATGGAACTCTTTTCACAGTTGTTTTACGTGATGGTGTTGGCAACAGTCGAACATTGCTTTTGCTTTCACCAGCTTCACCACTGACTTTGACACGACACTTTGGCACTGGCTTCACATGTCTTGCTGTTAAAAACTGCTCCTTGATCAGCATCAGCTTTGATTTTATTTCATAGTATCGATTATACCTGGCACGGGAAATGCCTCGCACATTAAATCGCCCTTCATCATTCACATTTCCCAAACGAACTAAATGGTCGGCCATCTTGCGATGCTGATTCATTATACTGTAAATGAATATGTAAAATAGGTAATGGTATAAGTCAATTAGAAAGTTAAAATGTCTCATTTTAAAATATATTTCGTACATGTTTGAAGTATGATGGGAACGCTGCATTGCTTTATACAAACAGTCCATCCAAAGCGGGCTAAATAGAATATCGTGACTATCAACGAGGTCATCATGGCGGAGTCTTCTTACAAACCGGCTTCCCAGCTCATAAAAGTCATCCGCAACTCCAAGTCTCTGCCTTGCTAATAGCTGTCTCATGTCCAGCTTTTGTCTTCGAAATACTTCGTCTTGCTTTGTGCTCACTTTGATATCCTTTTCATCCGCACGCGTTTTCTGAAAATTTTTGAATGAATGTATTTTATAAAAACTGAATTTTGTAGCTGTGTTGCATACAAATATGACTTTTGGATCTGTTACCCGGAAGGAGTCGGTAGCATCAGAGATTTGCATAATGATGATGGCAATGAATATGTTTGAAAACAGAAAGTTTCCCAACACAATCAAAATCAAAGAGAATAATCTCCCTTCATGCTTTTTGTCAACGTCCACGAAAGAGTACATGATGGTCGTCCATCCATCCATTGTGACAAATGCGAATAGTCTCAACATGCCAATGTCAAATCTTCCAAAGAGCCCGTCCAAACCTGTGTTGGCAAAAAAGCGCTTTTTTCGTCGAAAATATGTGCTGATTCGCTTTTTTGCTGTTTTGAAGCTTTTTTGCTGTTTTGGAGCTTTTTTGCTGTTTTGGTGCTGTTTTGCTGGATTCAGTAATATACAAGGCAGATTCCTATGAATTATGACCATGACTTCATGATGCTATTGGGAAATATCTAATTAACACGCAGGCATAACTTAAAATGGAGTTATGTGTTTGCACGAATGTAAAAGGATTGTTTTGTGCAAAAAAACTGAAATTTTAGGTAATTTTTTTCAAAACAGCAAAACAGCAATCCAGCAAGCAGATTTGATCAGCAAAAAAGCTGCTTAAATAGCAAAAAAGCTGCTTAAATAGCAAAAAAGCAGCTTTTCAAAACACACCGGAAACAGAACCATACAAGTAAAATGCCACGATTGATGTTATGTACATCAGCAAAATCAAAAGAAGAACAACGCTCAGCACGTGATTCTTCAAAGTATCCAACAAAGCTCTCACAAGGACCTACAACATGGTTTTTTCGTCAGTCAATTTTCTTTGATTTCAAAAGATGTTAAAGGTATTCGTTTATGAACCTGAATATGAATAGAAAGCGAAACCCCACGAAGAATTCTCAATGCTCTGATAATTGTGAGGAGTCGGAGGTACTCGAAATTGCCAAAGTCTAGCCAATCTGCCACGGACTAAATTTTTTTTATTGAAAACGGTTTGAATACAAATTAAAAATCCACAATCTTACACTCTTATATTCCGACTTACTTTCACCATTGAGACGATAAGAATGATAAAATCAAAAACATTGAATCCGGACATAAAGTACTGATTTGGAAAGGCAAAGAACTTCAGTAGAAATTCTACCAAGTATATTGAGAGGAAAAACTAGAGCATGAAGGGCATTCCCATTATTATCTCATGATTGCACAATTTTAGGGCATTTAAAAGCTACTTTTGTTTGAATTACACTGTCGAGAAGATCTATTGTTATGCTGTAATCTCTTCTACTTTCTCCCGTCTCAAATGCAAGCAAAGCAGCATTTCCAACGATGATAATCATGATGAAATACTTGAAAGTGTTGGTAGCAACAATCCAATTGGCGTATGCCCTCATTGCTTCCAAGCTTCTGGTTTGATGTAAACTCCGTTCCACCTCAACACTATAAAGTAGCTTAAAAATTACAAGTTCAATGGGTTGTGCTGAGATGAAGAGTCATAAAATGAGTTTATACATTGGACCGTCACAAGGGCTTCTGTAAAATATTCTAGAAGGTCGTTTCCCTACACCCCGTTCTCTATAAATGGCAGCATTTTTCTGATTTTCTGCACTTTGCTTCAGGAGCGGATGACTGGAGGTAACTTCTTTGTGGAATGCTTGGTTCATTTCTTTCTTTGCTTTCCTTTCGGCTTTCCGCTTGTTCAAGGCATCCTGGCCCTTCTTTTTACGGTACTGCTTTAGTACTTCCGGTCTCATAAACTCCTCGTTCATAATGTCCTCTGCTTCTTCTTGGAAGCCAGATTTTTCTGCTACAATTGCCTCCCAATGGATTCCACGATAGACAAACTCTTCATCTTTATGTCGAACGTATCCTTTTTGTATCTCCTTTTTTCGCATTTGCTCATCGTTGCCTTCTTCATAATAGTCTTCATCTTCCGTTTCACTAGCACCAACTACCAGTGACGCCCGGAGAGCGTCTCCTGCTCGTTGGATAAGTAGTGGCGACCACACTTCCGTTTTTTGTTGATTTGCACTTTTAGTCTCCTGTTGGACTGCGGGTTTGCCTTTGTCTACTGGTTTCGTCTTCTTCACTAAATTTACCCACGAAATGAAGAAGCCATGAAGGATTTACCTGTTTTGCACTTATTATTGAAAATGTTTACAAGCATATACCCTGTTCAGTAGGTCGAAAGGGGTCTAGTTCAACTGGAACGGCTGCGTTTTGTCGCTTCAGCTCATACGCCTCATTAAAATCTTCCCCGAGAAAATTATAGTCATCTTCATAATCATAGCTTTCTTTTACAAACATGGACGTATCCTCCATATCATCGTGTAGCGGGACATGTTCCCCAAGATTTTTAGCCTGGTGGTATTCCAGCCGGTTGGCAAGCATCCGTATAAAAATATGGGCTCGACGTCCGTACTTTTTGCGAATTTGCTCATATCTCCCTTCGATGAGAGTACGAAGCCATGCTGGCAATCTATTTAGCTCTACCTGACTCTCATTTGAAATGTGTGGAGTCTTTTGTTCAGGAGTTGGATTATCAAAGATTGTGCACTTGTCCAAGTCATAGCCATATCGCTGAAGCATTTCTTCCTCAGCAGGTTTTAGTTCTTGGCCACGAGGGCCTTCAGATAGCTCTTTGATTGCTATGTCCGAGTGTGGTTTAAAAGGATCATGTGGATTGTTACGTGGAATTGCTCGAAGGATTCTACGAATGTTTATCCAATTTGCCTGATGCTCTTCATCTGACGAATCTTCTTGTTTTTGTAGTTCTCGCTCATACTTCTTAATTAATTCGTCTTGGTCTTCGTCCACTCTAGTAGAACGATGTTTACCTCGATGCTTGGGATCGTTGGCTGGAACGGGCATTTTACGGTTTGGCTTCGGCATTTTTGTAAAAATTGATGAGTAGCTAAATGCAAGGTTGTTTTAACAGTTTTAATTGGTTCACATTTAGTTGACGTTCTGAATTTGCTATTCACGTATCAAATTGAACACTGACTAATGGTTTTCAGATTTTATCTTTGCACTGTTATTTTCAAGCAGAAATTAGTATGCGCTGCAGCCGTACATGAGTAGACTAAGTAGCCTTGGAAAAGAGATAAGCCCAAATTACACTGGACAAGATTCATTTGCTTACTTTTAGCTGCCTTTAGGGGCAACATGAAACCAACGTTGTCTTGTCAAGACGGATTTATTAGCAAAATGGAATTTGTAACATTGGTCATCAGAACAGCCAGATAGCTAATTGGTGTCTTTTTGCTTAATATAAACTGCATTCCAAAGCGAATAGGAAGCATCCTTTGTGCTTTCCAACTGAGCCCATAAAAATAGTTTTTGCTTAACCGGTTGTACGACGGATACATGGCTCTTCGTTGATTAATAAATTTGCTACTTTCATCGCACACTTTCACCGCATATGGTAAAAACAGCACAACGATCGCTAAACCAATTATTGATGTAATGGTCATTGCAACCGAGATGAAAATGGGGATGATCCCCCAACATTTAATAGATGCCCATATCATACTCGTGATTATCATTTGACCACAAGTTAGCAAGAGCAGTAAAAGATTTCTTATTCCAAAGTCCGCCGTCTTGAAAATAATCCGGAGCTGATTGTACAGATTGAGAGTTCTTCTCTCAGAATACTCGGAGCGCATCAAAGCTTTTAAACACTCTTGAACGGTAAATACAAAAGGTAGAATTACCAAGAGGAGTACATTTACATAGCGTGCAAACTCAAACACGCAAACAGCTCCAAGAAACCAGCGAATAAATGGCGGAACTATTATAGCAATAAAACTCCGTTCGTAGGGTGAACCAAGAACAAATTCGAACATGTAATAGAAAGGATCCAGTTCTGCGATAATGGCAATTAATGGAAGAAGTGGGATGATTGCCATAATTGCGGTGTGTATGAGTAAAAGCGAATATCCGATGAAATCTACCTTTTTAGGGTGGATTCGAAAATCTAAAAGAATGAAAGTTGTACTTAATGCCCCAATAATTTGGTTATCATTTTAGCATTTTATTTCTTACGTTTTCTTTCCAATTCAAATTGATGATTGATAACCACAATAAGTTCTCTTCCAACTAGTACAACAATGTAGCTGCCCCATTCCAGTAATGAAGCACTTGCAAGAAAGCCAAAAACTCCGACATTCAACTTTGTCGTGTTTTTCTGTGGATGGAAAAATTCCAACAAACACAGAAATAAACATGAGCCAAACCCTATGATTGCTGTTATCACAATTTCTGAAATGTAGAATGGAATTAATTTCCAATGAATTAGGTTATTGCAAACAAACATTGAGAGCATGCCATTTTCAATCTTTATTTTGAATGGAAATTGGTAAATAAATCCGAAAAACATGTTGTGAAGTCCCAAGACATTCTTTAAGATTGGAGTCGCAACGGCATTTCCTCGAACGAGGTAGTCGATGTTGTAGGATGCAAAGCCATTCATCGTGATTGAATGAGCACAGAGTTCTACTCCATCAGTTAGGAGTAGCCAGACGCTTAAAATTTTAAAACACTAATTTGTATTAATCTATCAAATGAAATTTTCAGTTTTCAGAAAACAATTATTATCGGCGACCCAAAGTGAAATTACGTCTGCAATAGTTGGGTGTACTTGCAATTCTAACTCAATAAAGTTCAAATCCTTTTCTTTCAATTTCAGATTGGTATTGATCAATTATTAAATTTCTGTCAAGAAAAATTACATGTACCACATATATTTTGGAGGTAGTTTAAGAAAGTGAAACCGTCAACTTGAAAGCAATTCAAATAATGTATTATGCATCCTTCTAGCTTCTGGAACCTTCAGGTATAAAATATGGAAACGGTCGAAACATTCATTTGTATCTATATAAAAAGCTTTATGCACCATCAACCTATTTGTTAGATCAAGCAAACCCGTGTATTCTAAATTTTGCATTATGCTTTTGCTTGGGAATCAGTTTGCAAGGAAGCAAATAATAGCAAACCAAAAGCTACTTTTTTGAGTTATAAATGTTATTATAAATTCATGTAAACACGACAATCCTTTGAGTTGTGAAAACGAACTTGTCTTGTAATATACACGTGACTAGCTAAAACCAATTATATAGACATTTCCGTAACAGCCAAGAACATGATAATTTTGATTTTTTGTGTGTTTTATTACGTTTTATTTCGTTATGTTATTAAAATTACTTATATCTAGGTGCAACCACATTGGTTGTCTTCAGTCTATATTTCATTTCTTGTACTCTTGATTTCATTCCATTTCTGAATTTTAACTGAGGATCCAATGAGAAATGCCGTGTTTCCAATTAAGTTACAGACGACCGGAATAAAAAATACATACCTCCATCCAATAATTGTGGGCTATAAATCAACAATAAAATATTCATAAAATTTATTACAGTTACAATGGGCCGGGATTTCAAATATATGTAATAATTGCTTCACCTCGCTATACAAAATGAGCCCAGCCACATAGGGAGCTCCAAATCCAGCAATATTAGCTACACTGTTAATCACTCCTTCAATGCTACCGGCATAGTTTGGAGAAATGTCCATTGGATTTATAAGTGATCCACAAAGCATTGCCCCATTTATCATTCCTGACATAATAAAGCATACAACTGCCAGTGATCGATTACATCCAGCAAAAACTATTCCAGCAAACATTAGCGCTGAACCCCATTGACCAATGCTATTGCATAGTTTTCGGGCTTGGATCAGGGTTAACATTTTGTTGGCAACTAGATAGTCAACAACTCGACCTACTACAACGGTAAAAATCCATTGACATAAATCAGGCGTGGCTGATAGGTAGGCATTCTGAAATAATTTTTAACATTCATAATATGAGCCCCTAAATATCTAATATAAGAAGGCGTGGCAAAATGATTTAAAGAAAGAAAGAATCCCTAACCTGGTGTATGTCAAAACGAAGCGCAGAATGAAGATATTTACTACTTTCGGATTTCAGAACATTGTGGCCCCAGGAATTGGAGAACTGAGCAATGAAAATTGCCCAGAATGGACCGGAACACGCAATTTCTTTCCAAGGTACATCACACATATTCACAGATTCTGCTGATTTTCCTGTTCCAAGAGACTCTTCCAGGTGCCGCAACTCGTTTTTTGAAATGCGGGGATGTTTTTCAGGACTGGAGTAGACAAGCATGGTCCAAAAGATGAACCATATAATAACCAAAATCCCGGGTGCATAAAAAACTGCTGGCCAACCGAACGCGGTGATAAGGTGGCCGGATATGAGCATTGTTGCAGCATTTCCAAATGATGCTCCGGACAAACACAATGCCGCTAAGTGGGCTCGTTCCTGTGGAGGTGTCCATTTTGCGAGAAGAATTGTCATTGCAGGAAAAACTACGCCCTAATGTAATAAATGTTTTTCCATATTACTTAATCAAACAAAACTCTGGTAAGTAAAAGTATGACAGTGATGTGTCTTATTTCTACCTCGCTGATACCTTGAAGGACGCGAATAAAAATTACAACTTCCTTGCCACCCCAAATGGCGGCGGTTGGAAGAATGAGACTTAGAGCTGCTGTAGACATCATTCCCAAACTTATTACCCATTTTGCACCAAATTTCTGTGCTAGAATACCTCCAGGTACCTTAATAGTTTCAAACAGTGATATTCACAATAATATTGAAAATTATGCAATGATATTACAATAGAATACATAACTATAAGAAATATTTACCTGAGTAATTACATACCTGAAATTATATTAGAAATGAGTAATTATATATTATAGTTGATATTAGAATTATAGTAGAAATTAGTAATTATATACCCCCAGAAAAATGACCCCAAAATAAGTCCTTGATCTCTTTCATCCCAGTTGAAAGTTGGGGCTAGTTGTTCACTCTCAAAAGTTTCTAATTTCGATAACGACTCGTTAGCTTGTGACTGCAATGCTGGACACATCCCACGCGTGACGGTAGTTTCAGGCTCATTATCATTAACCATCGGATGATTGTTGACCATTGACACAATTGCAATGGAAATGTTGAATCTCATGGAATACCATAAGGCACACATGAAAAAGCCAACTAGAGTCAGTGTATGCCGAGATCCCCATGTTTCTGATTCTACAAATTGTAAAATTCACTTTTTAAAAATACTACAGAATAGCCAAAAATGTCAATTTTTATGGTAGTGGGTCTTGTGGTACTCACTGTTGTTAGAGGATGTTTTCATGGTTTTTAAGAATAATTGTATTTTTTAGCAAAGGCTAATTCCTCAGACCATGGGAAGTGTATGTGAAACGAAACTAGGAAGCCGCAAACTTAAGTTAATAGCACAGGTGGCCTTTCCTCCAACACATAATTAACACTGGTTCAATGCTAGTACACAATTGTCAGCCAACTGTGTGCGTCTAAAGTTTAGCAGATTACCAATCTTATCGATTCAGCTAATGACTATTTAGTAGCTTTGCATCTGGGGCTGTCTATAATATTATATGTATGGGTGTTTACGTTACGTTTGCATGAGAGCAGTGGCTTGACGAAGATATACTTCGGACTTGGATATACTATGGGAATGGACAAGCTAAAACTTTATTTTAGGTTTAGATCAGTTGAAATGGTCATGGAAAGAAACTTTGTGTCCAGACACTGAGAATAAATTAAAATATTATTTAAGTACGCAAGAGAAATGAATAGGGGGAATCCTGACAGGATTATCCTGTCTTCAAAACGCATGTTTAGTATTCAATTACCTTCAGAATGCTAATATTTATATTCTGAAAGTGAACTTCATTAACATTTACATTGAATATCATTATTCGTTAAATTGTGAAACACAGACAGCTATACACGGAAGCACTTCCATATTACCTGCCAGATAAGCTAATTTCGGTAGATTAGCATTCTTTAATATTAAGATGGTGCTTTATAGCAATATTATATGATCTTGGAAAAGGAGACGGTGACAAAAAAGCTGTATTGGGTCTTGCTTTGCAAAAGTTGTTAAATTCCATGAATGAATTCAAGACTATCCTAATTAAATAAAGCAGGTATATATTAAAATTATTCTCACATTGAAATTTTTATGCTCTGCATTCGTAAGTTTAGTTTTATGTTTATTGTATTTAATATGTTATTGTGAGCCTGCTGTATTCAGTGTAGAGTAAATTTGTTTAAATTTCAATAAAACTTCCGTTTGTCATAAAGAATAAAGATAAATTAATAAGCTGTTATTAAATGATGTTTCGGGCATAATACACGTGTTTTTAATTTTAATTCCTGACTAGCATCATCATGAAAGCAATACTGTGTATAGCACAGAATTATTGTGGATGAACTGATTTGCTATACAAACTATCTGTGATGAACTTCAGTATATATAGTCATTAAAAATGATCGTGACATTCGTGAGGATAAGTTGTCAGGAAAAACTTTCCAAAGTTTATAGTATTAATTTTTTATTATATTCGTTCGTGCATTTTGCGTAGTTATGATTTTTAATTCATACTCATGGATTCATATAAATCGTGCATACTCCTGATGACATTGTTTAGTGACAAACTTCCAGGTTTGGAATGTTTATTTTAAGAGCACTCCGTCAACCATGCCACAATGCAGTTATTGCTCTTTGGGTTGCGAGTCTGCGTTTGGAAAGCTAATTTTAAGGAAGTACAAAATGAAAAAACATATTTGTCATATTTTTAAATGATATAAGTTTCTCACTCAAACCTTGATGATCCATTACCACACAACACAAAACCACATCCGAAATGTGACCTATGACTTTCCAATTCCAAAAAATGCACAGGAAAATCAACTTCGGCCTTGTATATTGTATGGTTTGAGTCAATGTATGTTTCTGCAGAGGTACGGCGGATGTTGTTTGGAACAGTTCTTAAAGTTGAAAAGCTGCAGTAATGGCTTTCATCCAGCGGTTAT
Organism: Orchesella cincta; assembly: GCA_001718145.1. NCBI lineage: Eukaryota > Metazoa > Arthropoda > Collembola > Entomobryomorpha > Orchesellidae > Orchesella > Orchesella cincta. Next base: position 4,181 of record LJIJ01000787.1, on the reverse strand, counting down.
TTTTTATTGTATGTATTGTTACAATGCAATATTTACAAATCAAGGCATCTAGAATTATGAGAATCCCTTTCGAAATGGGTTTTAGTGGAGACTTAAGCAAATCAAGTAGACAAAATATAACGTAAATTACTACTGCTTAGATTTCAAATAATGTCCATTTTAATATACTTAGAATTTATCTAACTTGCAGCGGTACAACATCACGATAAAACAGTTGTCTGCGTGTTGGATTCTTGGTCATATTGGAGAGAAGGCGAAGGAAAATTTAGCCTTTCGGATATTGATGCCAATTTGTGCACACAATTAGTGTACAGGAATGTGGGAATAAATAACAAAACCTTTGAGATATACAATAGGGATTCTCATCTCGCTGACAGTATTTGCATTTATCTCATATAATTAGTAATCTTCAAGACAAAGTTATATATAGATTTACTCTTAATGTTGTTGAATTTATATAGGTGAAGGATGGTTCAAAAGAATTGTTGGTCTCAGTCGCGATTTTCCAAAGTTGAAAGTACTGCTTTCAGTTGGGGGCTGGAATGAAGGCTCGCGAACGTTTAGTGAGCTTGCTAATGACTACACCAAACGTGGACTATTCATTCAGTCAGTTGTCGGAACTCTTCAGTATGTTGTAGCATCTTTTGATTATAAAAGTTAATTAGTTTACTCCCTGAGGAAATCAACATGTCGACCAAAAAGAAAAGTGTATAATTTATAATCACACATATTAAATGGATTACAGGAAATATGGATTTCACGGTTTAGATTTAGCATGGGAATATCCAGCATGGTCTGTGACGGGTGGATCTCCAAAAGACAAGAATAACCTACTTTTGCTCTTAAAAGTATATTGACTAACATTTTTACATGGAATAAATAATTTGCACCGTTTTCCAAGATTTTGAAATTAATGAAATGTTTTGGGATGATGGCAGGAACTACGGGAAGCATTCGGGAACAATACATTTTTAGCGCTAACAGTTACTGGTGACCGCCACGTTGCAGAACCTGCTTATAATGTCGGTCAAATTGACAAGTTTGTAGACCAATTTAATGTTAGGCCAATGGATTTCTCAGGAGCTTGGACTAAAGATCAGTTGGCATATCATCATGCTGCCCTCAGGGATAAAGAAGGTTATCGTAGTGTTGAGGACACCATTCAATTTTATCTGGACGGTGGAGCAAAGCCTGAAAAGATTGTGCTGGGAATTCCGTTTTATGGTCGGACATTTCTGTTGAGGGAGGAACCACCATCGACAGGTGATGTAATGAACACAAGTGGTCTTGAAAAACCGATAAGTAGTGGTTTCAGCGGTAACTGGCTTTCTGATACATTATTTGCCGGATATCATGAAGTAAGTAAAAGTTATTGTAATATAAAGTTAACTGGTCATAGCTTCGGTATAATTGTGTTTAATTTTATCGCAGATATGTCATAATATTACAAAAATGCCTGATTGGCTAACGTTCGTGGATAATTACTGCTTGGTGCCTTTTGCAAGAAGTGGCAAGCATTGGATAAGTTTTGATAATCCTGAAAGCGTCACTTCAAAGGTGAGTTTAAAAGTAAATTATAAAACAAGGGAATTTGAAATGCATACATGTGGTGTATAACTACGTATTTACCATTTATAGGTTAACTTTGCAATTGAAAAGAAGTTGAAGGGTGTTCTTGCGTGGACAATCGACACCGATGACTTCAAGGGCACTGCGTGCAGTGGAAACGGCGATAGCTCTGAGACAAGAGTAACGTATCCATTATTGCGCACAATTAACTCTGAGCTTGCCAAAGATGCTGAAAAAGCCAGAGAGACAACTGGTGGGGCATTCAGAGACGATAAGCATGACCATGATAATGAAAACAGCAAAGACCAGGATAAGAAAAATAAACTCAAGTTAAAAGTTGTTAATGCTGGTACATCTACAATGGTTTCCCTCAGTCTTTTGCTTGGCTTAATTTCATTTTCTTTGTATTAAAAAATTTATTCACGCTGGTGTATCACTTGAATACAAATTATAATTATTATGATAAATTATACTGAATATGAATTCTATTATGCAATAAATATTAAAGTGTATTCATATTTAAATGCATGCTTCCAGTTGAGATCGCATAAGTAAACACAGTGAAATTTCATTCTATATTTTAAACTACAGCAGAAAGGACATTAATATTTAGCGTTTTGTTTGAGACAGGTGTCAACCGACAGGTGATATCCATTTATTCTAATAACATGTTGCACACAAAGCAACTGCACATGTCAATCAATAATTGATATTCATCTAGATTGAGACATTACATCAACAACACCATTTCGTTGAAGCCCTCCTGACTGACACTTGATATTGATGTCATTGTCATGTATTGACATGATTTGATAACCAACGTCATTTTTTAAACAAAAAGTGTTCATATTGTAAATGCATTTCCATTGCCATTCAAATGAATTCGGCAAGTTAGTTGAAGTGATTTACACAGCAGTCAGATATATAAGAATCAGCATTTCACAAAACCCGCACAGAAGGAGCTGGAAAAGTTAGCAAAATGAGGGCCTGTTTTCTAGTCGTGTCGATTTTGTTTGCCTTGGCATTCGTTGGACAATGCCAAGATATCAATTACTTTGGGGTGATCACTTTTTTCTATAATCACTCTATAACTATTCTGATCCCTATTATAAATTATGTATATTATGTTGTGTTATATTATAGGTGGGATTTTCTCCCTACGTAAAATCTGATGGGTCCCCTTGGAACTCTTATACTGTGGAAGATATCAAGAAGATGTTACGAATTGTTTTGACTAATCACAATAGCATTTCAACATATTCCATGGGTGTAGATGGTACGTTGTAAAATATACTACTTATTCGGAAAGATTTTGATATAGAAAATTGAAGCTAGATTTTGATTTCTTTGTTTCGGTTTTTAAAGAATGGAACGCCAACGGACCATGGGACCAAGCTAACAGCAATTGCTTAATTTCCCGAGCAGCAGCTCAAATCAACAGCGAAATGAATTCTGTTGTACTTTCTGTATCCCAAGGTGTGTATCAGCTCGATAACCCTGCACTCCAGCAGAAGGAAATTGACAATGCATTTGCTGCAGCTGAGGAGGCAAATAGAATCAGACCTGGATCAGTGTGGAGCATTACATTCACGAACGAATATGTCGTCAGTGAAAGCACAGGACGCAAAGTTATTGATATGATCAGAAATAACAGGGATCGGGCTCACCAAATGGGACTTAAGGTTGGACCTCGGATGCATATTTGTGGAGAGGTGTGGAACGGACCAAATGCAGGAGTACTTGCTGAAATTGCACAAGTTTCTGATTTCATCATGTGCAACCTTTATCCTGGTCCCAATTCTAATGACGCAGGTGCTGCTGTCCAAGGAATTAGTGATGCATATTTCAGCTCAAGGGATGGTTTCTGGAGGCACAATCCAAATGTTGAAGTAATTATTGGTGAAACCGGCTGGGCCAGCGAAGGAGCTTCTTTCTTCAACCCTCCAAATCTTAATACGATTGAGCACGAAAAGAATTTCTGGAATGGCATGAGAAGTTGGGCCACCCAAAACCGTGTTAAGGTTCAGATGTTTGAGGCATTTGATGAACCATGGAAAACTGGACTGGAAGGAGAGAAGCATTTTGGATGGTGGAGACGCGCTCCCAACAGCGAGTCTTATATCGAGAAAGCTACCGGTGCTGTCATCAACCCTTAGTAATCTTTTAGCTGTTAACGTAGGTCTACCAATAAAGCAACCTATGTAAACCATATTCCACTGTCTATATGTTTTGAACTGTTTGGCATAGACGTTCTTTCAAAGGACATCTTTCTTTTCTAAGAACACATACTTTTAGCTTGTTTCGACTAGCCAGGGGAAGCTTTCTAACATTTCATGCTACGTTGCACAGAATGCGCTGTGAATTGTGAATGTAGAACTTCTCTTTCCAGCTTTCTCGCTTTTGCTTATGGGTGTTTTTGTTTCTACTACTATTTTAATCCACTATTCAGTTTTGGTGCAATGGTATCTTTAAATCTTATGCAATTAAATGGTCATCCGTCATTCATCATCATCATCAGTCTATTGCTGTCATCAAGTCATCTTATCAGTAATATATATTAGCGATAACTTCAGCTGCACATAGCCCCAATACATGCAATCGTCAATACACTG